>BLKR01003273.1:0-152997 GCA_011170035.1 Teleogryllus occipitalis | reverse complement strand
TCTGTACGTGAGTCTGTCCATCCGTACGTCCATCTGTTCGTCCGTCCGTTCGTCCATCCATCCGTCTGTGCATCTGTACGCGCGTCTGTCCATCCGTACGTCCGTCTGTTCGTCCGTCCATCCGTCCGTCTGTGCATTTGTACGCGCGTCTGTCCATCCGTACGTCCGTCTGTTCGTCCGTCCATCCGTCCGTCTGTGCATCTGTTCGCGCGTCTGTCCATCCGTACGTCCGTCTGTTCGTCTGTCCATCCGTCCGTCTGCTCATCTGTACGTGCGTCTGTCCATCCATACGTCCGTCTGTGCATTTTGCAGCGTAAACTCTATTTTGCGTATAGTAACTGTTGGAATGCCACTCCCACTTCCGGAAAGACGCCTCATGCCTTCTTGATCAACTTGTGTAGAATTCCAATTGCGATGTTTTCAGACCATAGTTCCTTTCGTTGAGAATACAGGGTTTGCCATCTCCATTTACCAGAATGAAACATAAATCTAGATGGAACGAAATGGTTCTTTCAAATCTCTCTTTCTTCATTAGAATTGTTCCGAGCGTTCAGTTGTCCCAGATTACCCTAAATGTGCCTCCTTTCTAAGCTGTTGATTCCTGCATTGGCCGTCGATCAACGGACGCGCTGGCGACCAAGCCCCTTCGATTGAGATGTAGTTTCACAATTACACAAAGTTGCAAGTACTCTCTCGAAATTAAAGGCTATGCCAAATTTGACGGAACTAAAACCGTTAGACTACCGAACGCAATTAGGCGTCCGTCCTGGATGGAGTTCTGAATGATTTGGACGTTAATAACTTAGGGGTCGTCTATAAATTACGTTACGTTTAAGAGGAGGAGGTATTTTGAAGAAGTGATGCGCTTCATTACATAGGGGTTGAGGGCGTTAGTTTAGTGTTCAGAATGCCGACATTTACTTCAGACCCTTGTTCATGCATCCTCCACGGTATGAACGGCTTGTCGGAATTTTTATCGTCTATTCGACCTTTCTTGCCTGCAAAATTGTCCCCTATCTTCTTAAGTGAAATTATCATAAATTTTAATATACAACACAAATAAAATTAATACAAATTATTTTTACTATTATATAATTATTTTTTTTCACTTCTTGTTAATGTGGAAGGGGTGTTGTCGCAAGCGTTACATAATTATTTAGGGGGTTCAAGCCCTCACTATGTGCATTATAAGGGAAAGAAGAGGTATACTAATACTTTAAATTTGGGTTCCGTAATATTTTGGATGGCTTCTTAGCGAGACAAAAAGATCTGAGTTTAATCGGAAATGGAATTTCTTTTATTTTGCAACCATTAAACAACTCTATGGCCAATTGACATAAAATCATGATTTCATAATTCAACACAATATATCGAGAGATTAGGAATTTGTAATTTACATAAGCGGGGAATTACATGCCTCTGTCATTGCTCACATATAATACAAAATGTGCTTAAGTCAGATTGCTCATTAATAAAGAAATTAATATCAACTATAGAGAACTGTGTTCCAAAATTCACACAAATTAAATCTGATCTTAATGTGAATATTCATGAAAATCTTATAAATGCATTTTTCCAATTTGCAAAGGACTCAGAAGACAAAACCAATGACTAGTGAATGACTACAAAATGAATGACTAATAAATTGAAATATGTATAAAGTTAGCAGCCAGAATTTTTAACAAAATTTGATAACTAGAAATATTTGCTCCCGAGCAAGGATGAAGGAACAACAAATATGAACAACAAAATTGGAACAACAAATATGAACTACAGATATTGGTTCCTTTTGCTTATCATGCCACACGTCAAGGAATAAATTTATTACCTTGAAATCGTGAAGAATCATTATCGTTCTTCTCCAATGGTTCTGTTCTCGAAATAAATACATTCCCAAATAGCACCCCGAAGAGCAAAAGGAAACGTGTGCAGGTAGGAAAGCTATAGATATTTATGTATTTAAGAGTTCATTAATATAGTTATTTGCGAAATAGTTATATGTAGGTCATTCAATAATTAAAAAGACAATTGGTCTGGAGAAAAAACACTTGGTAGGACAAGTTTGGCAATTTTAGGAAATTAAGTTGACATCACTGGGATGAGCCCTGACCATCTGAAGCATCTGCATTGAAGGGGTTCATAACCCCAAAATGAAGTTGAACGATGGCGAGTCCACTTGAAATTCCACATTGGTTAAACAAAGTTCCGTGATTCTTTCTTAACTTCCTGAAGGTGAAAAAGCAACTAATATGACTCTAGAATGACGAAAGTGAGTGATGACAATTGTATGAACCGAAGAAATTTTTATATGTGGGTAGAACAGTTCAAAGTGGTCGAGACTCACTTCGGTGTTTTGGGACGCTGTAGGTGCTTTTTTTGTGATTATCTCGAAGAACAGCGTAATAGGAAATAATTGTCATCTTCGTCAACATAATACACTTAATCCGAGAGTCGGCTTTCGACGGCTTTGGCGTCATCATCAGTCTCGCTATATATGGCAATGGTTGGGATACAGTTTTCGCCACTTTCAGTGCATTACAGTCTTGTTTGTACAGTGTAAATGTTATAGGAATTTCATGGATTATTGCATAGAAAATACTCTTAATATTTTAGTTTATTATTTACCATGAAGATATAATGAAAAATTAGAAAAAAATAGTAAGAACTCTATAATTTATAAAAATATAATATATATTAATATATTATCGCAAAAATCATCTTATAATGTGAAGCTCATTCTATTCACGAGAAAAATTGTTTGTACACTTGAATAAATCTCCTTATTCCTAGACTGTTAATACTTTTCGTCACGTTCAAATCTCCTTCATAGTGGCCGTTATCAGATATATTTTGTTCGCGGATTAGAGTGTTTCACGATGAGAAAGAGGAAAGAACTTAGCACGGACGTAAAAGAAATCATCGTAACTCGTGGTTTACGAGGCTATTCTCTAAGAGAAATTGGACGCAGAGTGAACAAACCCCATTCTTCGGACAACTATGCGCTAAATAAGTTTAGATACAACGGTACAGCAAGATATTACCAAGAAAAGCCAAGAAAAAAAAGTTCAATGACAGGGACGAATCTTTCATAATTCAACAGATGAGGAAATCCCCAATATGAAGTGATCCCAACTTCAGCAAAATGATCAAACAAATCACGCAAAATAAATTGTCAAATCAGACATTTCGCAGAGTATTGTGGAAGTACGGCTATCATGGCAGAAGAGCACGAAATATCCTATTCTCAAGTAGAAAAATCCACTTGTCAGAATGAAATTTTGCAGAGGGCACGAAAGTAAAGATACAATGTTCAGAAATGGTATTTCGTGGGATGAAAGGAAAATAACTCTTTATTGTTCTTATGAATGCCGAACGGAATGAAGAAAGGTAAATATGACCCACGAAACATGCAACACTCTGCCTACTGTGAAACATGGAGAAGATTCTGTGATGTTTGGAGGGTGCATGTCGTCTAATGGAGTTGGAGCTATGCAGATTATCGATGGCATTATGAACAAATGGGGATACTTAGATGTCTTGAAGAAAAATCTTAAGTAGAATGCAGAAAAAATGTAATTAGGGCCCAGATACATTTTTGTAAAAGATAATGACCCCAAGATATTGAAGAAAGTTGATATTTGAAAAAAGTGGTTTATAAGGAACAAGCCCAAGCAATTCCGATCTCCCCATCAATCTCCTGATCTGAACCCGAAAGAACATGTCTGGGTTGATTTGAAGAAAAGGGTGCATTCAAGAAAACCTTTCACTGGAACAATTAATCGTGTTATGGCAGAAGAATGGGGAAAACTGATATTATAAGGTGCATTCAATGCAGAGAGATCCAAAGCAGTTCTCAAAGATATGGGCTACGCGTCAAGTTATTACATTTTTTGTTCTGAATTCTTGAATATATTCTTTATTTTTTTAATAGTAGTTAGACTGTTGAATAGTAATAGCCAGATTTGTGTCAAATTATTTATTTGTATTTTATTTGAAAGCAAATTGTTTGTTGGGTGTTCTTGTTTCATCAATATATATATATATATATATATATATATATATATATATATATACTATATATATACTATATATATATAGACAACAAAAAAGATAACAATTATAAAATAGTGTAAATAGTTAATTTTTAGATACAAAAAGTATGTGTACAAACACGCTTGTTACACACTATATGTGATGCGGAAATTGAGTTTTTCTCAAATTAATCAAGGGTATCATTTGTCGGGAAACAAAGTTTTTTGCGACGAGAGACGCAAGAAACCAAAATATGTTATTTCATTTTTAATTGTATTTAGTTTGAAAGTTGTTGTAAAGAAAGTTGTTGTATTTAGTTGTAAAGAACATTCTAAAAAATATTTGTAAGCTAAATTAATTTCTTAAATTGTTGATTTTTGATAATATTATGATTTTTGAAATTACGGAAGTTGAAACACGTTTTTCTTAAAACTCCTTTTTCAGATAACACACATTCAAACTACAATAACTTCGCCAAATTTTCATATATTTTAAAGATTTTTGCAGAAAATTGTTAGGAATTTAAATTTTATAATTTGGCATAAATAACTCAATTTTGAAATTTTTCGACATGTGTTCCCTTTTAGTTTTCCCTATCATATATAACGAAACTGATGATGACGGTAAAGGGAGAGAGTGCACGACTTTCGCTTCATATAGCGAGACTGATGATGACGGCAAAACTGTCGATGTCGGCTCTCTGAATCAATCCATTAAGTTGACGAAGATGACTACAATTATTTCATCATTTAATTACGTCAACAACATTTCATCAGCATTCCCATAATGTATTATGTCTCAACTTTTGAAAAGAATTACCATGGAGGATAAACCACTGCAGCGCCTCTGACCGGGAGGTCCTAGATTCGAGTCCTGACTGCGGCAGGATTTTCGACACTAGCTTTTCAGCTAGTCGCTGTCTGGAGGAGAATTCTAGCGGCCGGCTGCTCTGATCGGTTGATTTCCGTGGTTTCTCCGATCAACACCAGGCGAATGCCGGAGCAGTACCCTACCAAACGGGCCACGGACCGCGCGCGATCTGTCCTTCCTCTTCCTTGTCCTATCCTCTCCTCTTACACACACACTTACACTAACATGCACCACACTATCACATATTCCGGGAGACCGGTCGGGAGCTTAGAGCTTGTCCCGGCTGGGGCGGTGCCCCGCTGGTGGGAGAGTCCAGGTTAGGGGGAAACCCCACTAGCCGACGGTAGGTCGGCGCCGGATCTCGCCATCCAGCGGGGGAAGATCACCGCCATCTACCGAGAAAAAAAAATGCACTACACTAACGGAACTAATGGCCAAAGCAGTTGACGCTCCCGGAAACACGAAAAAATCAATCAATCATGGAGGATAAGGATAGTGTTAAAAAGAGATCCGTGTGGCTCACGGACACATCGGCCCGACCAAGCGTCCCGCGAAACCGCACATGCGCCCCGAACAAAACACGGCGACGGCGCCGGGGAATCGATAAGCGCAGGCGTGGGCGGCGGCGACATTAGTTCTCGTAAGAGGTGAGGGATGGCGCCAGCGGCGCCCTCGCGCCTAAATCAGCGCCGCTGATCCGCGCCCGAGGACGGCGCTCGCCCTCTCGGCCCCGCGCGCGACGCTCTGCTGTTCTTCACCGCACCCTCACCCCGACCCTCACCGCCCAGAAAGCGGGATGCGAATCTACAGCCCCAGGTTAGCCGCGGAGCGGTACATACATTTTATTTGAACTGCAGTGTGGTATGACCCGGTGGCAGTTAAATAACAATAATTACAATAATAATAATAATAATAATAATAATAATAATAATATTAATAATAAAGGACTACAGTGTAAGCCGAAGATGCAATAATCATACTACCACTAATATTAATTATTATAACGATTATTTCAACTCTGTCATGATATTCAATAATTCTATGTTGGTGATGCTAAAATTTAATACAAGCTACATAAATATTTGCTAAATTATATTTTTTTAAATTCATTGATCGCGTTCACTACACTTAACTGCACTGCACTGCACTGCACTACACTACACTGTTTTTGTTTTGTATTACACTGACCAGCACTTCACCGCACTTCGCCGCACTTCGCCGCACTTCGCCGCACTTCACCGCACTTCACCGCACTTCACCGCACTTCACCGCACTTCACAGCACTTCACCGCACTTCACAGCACTTCACAGCACTTCACAGCACTTCACAGCACTTCACAGCACTTCACAGCACTTCACAGGACTTCACAGCACTTACTCATTTAATCAACCCAATGCCTATATCTATGATATCTACCCAAGTCGCGCTCTCCGCAGCTGTGTTGTCTGTCTCTAGAGTGAATGCAGTACTTTTGAAATTGGAGTCGTAATGAAGAGCGGAAACTTGAGATCGAATAGATAAGCGTAACAAAAATATACCACCCCTTTCCAACGAAATAAATATATTCTTTGCAGAAAATTAAATAAACAAAAAAATTTATTACTTTCGTTCTTGCACCATCATTAAAAAATCGCCCATTAACATCATGGACTTTAGTGGTAAGTTCAAAGCTATGACCTCTACTACCTCTTCATCTGCAGAAATTATCATCCGTGCAGGATTACAGTATTTGAAAATCTAAAACTGGCAAAAATGGTGTTTTAAATGATTTAAAACTATTGTGTAATTAAGAACAAATTATTTCATAAAACAATTATGTATGTACGCTATGCAACATATTTTTGATTTATAGAGATTCTGTTTGCGAACAATAAATTCAGCAGTTAATCTCACATAAAATACAACTAGTGGTTTGGCAACACAGGATATACTTTCTTGTAATATTTATAACGGTTTCATAAGATTGCAATTTATCCATTGCAACTTACATTATACATATAAAAGCTTTGCAAAATTCTTCATATCTGAAACAAGTTCACTAAAAATTATTATTGTTATACGAGTAGTAACAATGCTCTTGGCACTACACAGCTTTAAATACTTTAGCTAGCGTTGTAGTAGGCGTAGATAAAAAACTTGAATGGTGTACCTTGGGTTTAACATTATGTTTTTTTACATACTTTTCAAATTGATGAATTTTTTCATATTCGAAATTTCATTGTGCGTTTGAAATTATACACTTCTTGAATGTTGTAAGATCTTTCGACAACATGTCCAATTATTAATTGTGAATTAAAAACAAGTTCTTTCTAAAAACGAATATTCCAAAAAAGAGAGGAAACACGAAAGAGGGAAGAGTCGCAATAAGATTTTCATTATGATTTTTTAAAAGAATTTTTATTTATTTATCTTTATTTTTATTTTTATTTATTTTAATTTTAATTAATATTTATCAGAATATAAAGGTATGGGCAGTTCAGGGATGGTTCGGTCATGCAGAAATAATGAACTGAATGCATTTTTGGAAGATGTTTCAACAATTATTGTAATTTAGTTAATTAATTGACCTTTTGAGGAAAAAATACCGAAAAAACCATTTCCGAATCTCCTGCCCTAATACAATTTTAAATCTATTGGGTAAAAATGCCCGCCAAGGTTTACATTCTGTGAAGAAATGAAACTAAACGAGTACTACGCTCAAGAAAATACTTCTATCATGTATATTGTGTTTTTGCAATGTTAAGTTTTGGCGGTTTTCGAAACTCCGTAAGACTTCCACGAAAAAGAGACCAGCAATATTTTTTTTACCGTCATTTGCTACATACGATTAAAACATTAAAGAAAAAATTTGGAACCGTTTTTGAAAAGAAAATTGTTTAAAATTTCCTATTTCATCCACACTTACCCAGAAACTACTCACATTTTCGAAAACTTGCACAAGGTCTTATTTCAAGATCTGTCTTTGAACAACAGATTTCATTATCGAAAAAATCTCAATCTTCCGTGTTGTAGTTCTAGAAAGATTCTGAAAAATCAGATATTTCGCATTTTTCGAAAATTCAGATATTTGAACGAAAATGAGACGTGCGTCATTTTTAAGTGCTTATCACGCTATATATCTACAATGTTTAATCCAAAAATTTGTATCCATTGTTGAGAAAATTTTTAAAATGTTGAGTATTCATGTAAAGCATCCCCCAAAATCAAAGTATCCGTTTCAAACTCGCGGAGCCTTGAGTTTGTTCACAGAATATAAATTTTTGATTGATCACAGACTTGACCACAGACAGGCGTTTTGTTGTCAATTGATTTCCAGTATTAAGAACCCACGAGTCATGAATTCTGAACACATATGAGGAAGTAATTTACTGCATATAGGAACAATGTGAGAATTTTTTGGTCTAAGGCCTCACAATCGGACCAAATATTACGCGCTTAAATCTTCATACGTATATTATGTATACGTTCATAAGTACCCTGTATATAGGTGGCTCACAAGTTTGCATGGCAGTCGGTTGAATATGTGACATGCTGACATAGATGTGCAATTTTTAGCTCTACTGATGTAATTTTTAAAGCAATTAGGTAAAGTTTGGTGATTCTGTAAATAGTTCTCATGACTTTGTTGTTCCTTGTATTTGCTGTTGTATATCCTTACAAGCGTAGATTTGTAATTAATCTGGTAATAAATATCGACGTGATAACATCAAACTGTATTATAGCGTCCTATTTATTTATTTTAATTAACTAATTGATTAATTTATTTACTCACTGTCAAAAACTGTATGGCACTTTTGGGAGAGAATTTTTATCAGCTCAAGTTTTCTTGGGCTCCAGAATTCCTCTCCAACAGCTGCATGATGAACAAAAAGTGTGAAAAGCAACATTTGAAAACTAACCTTTTTTGCTCCCTAGTTATAGAAAACTTATTTTCATCAAAAAAGATTTTATTTTATTGTATTGCTACCAAAATACTACCACAATTATGAAAAGGAAATCTCAAGAAGACGTGCGTAATGTAAGTTGACCAGACGTCCCATATTAGCCGGGACGGCCCATTATTTTTAGTCCCTGTCCCTTATTTTTGGATAGGAAAACAGGACGCTAAAAAGTTCCTTTTTGTGACAATGGCTTATGAGCATAAAATACCGTCAACAATATTAAATTCACCATAATATATTCCGTTTGCTTGTCATTTGATTATAAAGCATTAAGTGCGTCAAGATATTGTGCTCATGTGTCACGTAATAATGTGTGTTTAGAGAGTCGGCAGTGGATTCTAGGAAGAGAAAATACAGCTATGGCGACATTTCAACTTGATATGCTTTATCCATAACGGTATCGTAATGGAGAAATTTAATAATCCGATCCTTCTGTTTCTGAGAGTTTCTGTGAAACCTTAGTAAGCAATGTTAATTGAGAAATACTGACCTACTTCGCAAGGAATGAAAATGCAAATTTAACACATGCGTAATTTCTAATGTTCCTTTCAAGGAGATTCTTTGGTTGGCGTGAATTCAATGCTACTACACCATGAAAGCTATACGTATTTAAATATTTATTCAATTATAAAATTTTAATTTCCAAACTTATAAATTGTGATAAAAGTGTTAAACGTTCTCTTTTGCCCCTTTTATCATCGAGACTAAAATTCAAATGTTCCGTTTTTATGATTTCAAAATATGATCACCTTAGCCTAGTGAAGCCATCTATTGGAATAAAGGCATCGAACAATTAGGCACCCAAGATTAATCTTTTAAACGGGAAAGTATGAAGAGACGAAAGAAGACTATCGATGCTGGAATTGACTCTGATATTTGTTGTTGGTGATGATGCAATTGATGTAGCCGCGACATTAGCCAGACCGATTGAAAAATATCAATTTTGGAGAAAATCGGCTAAACGGTTTAGTTTTAGCGTTGATTACAGACAGATGTTTTGCCGTTAATCGATTTTTCGGTATCAAGGACCCACAAAACATGAATTCTGGCTACACTACGAATTAGAGGATATTTTTCTAAATTTAACATCTGGATTTATCCACTTTTTTGTTCTTAAGATCCTGTAATAAGAGTTTTTCTGCCAAAACTTCGCCATTTTTTCGGGCAGCATTACATAACTTTCTCTCAACCGCGGTAGCCAGAAATTAAAAATTGCCTATATTTCCCGCAAAATTACGAAAAAACTACTTATATTTTCGAGCAATTCACCTTGACTTTATTTGATGGTTTGTTTTTCAAGAACAGATTTTATGAATGGGAAAGGTCATATAGCTTAAATAACAATTTTCGGAAGCCGATAAACAATTCAACTTTTAAAAAAATCAAGGATTTTAAAGAACATGAGACCTGCACCACTCTCTGAAGCGGTCTTTACTCTATCCGATGAAGTTTAATGGAAAATTTGGAGCCAATTTTAAGAAAATATTTTTTGACCTTCATATCAAGTACCCCCAAAATCAAAATACCCGTTTCAAACTCAAAGTTTAAACGATAGGGGAATAACAATTTTGGAGAAAAATATCCGAAAGGTTTAGACGTTAGCCTTGACCTAAGATAGACGTTTTGCCTATAATAATTTTTCGGTATCAAGGACCAACAAAACAAAGATTCTGACTACACCTGTTAGGGCAAGTAATTTATTACTCGTATATTTACAACAAGATTTATCAACATTTTCTTTGCCTGGATCCAGCAATAAGAGTTTTTCTCTAAATAGTTCGGCGTTTTCCGGCTCACCAATACAATGCTTTCTCCTCTCACGAAGTAAGGGAAAGAAGTACAACTGATAAATGATAGACCCTGTAAGTTCAACAAACGCAGGGATATGTAATCGTTTTCAGATTACGGCAGAAAACTACTTTTATGGGGGTCCTGAACACGTGATGTTGATGTTAACAACAACCAATTGAAGATAAGCGCCCGAATTTTAAAAAGAATATTCTGTAGACTAGGTTTCACAGGTTATTGTGTGCAATAACCATTTATTTCATTTGTTGACGTGATTTTTTATTATTAAAATAGTCTTATCTGCTGTTGAATCTTTCATAAAGTGTCAATATCCAAGATGCAGTACACACCATCCCCCAAATCGGGAATGGCTTGTATTTCTCTTCCGTTTACAGTGCCTCAAGTACAATGTTGTGAGCAATAAAATATTATTATTATTTTAATAATAATAATAATAATTATAATAATAAATATTATTATTATTATTATTATTATTACTATTATAAAGAAAAGAAGAAACAAGGTGAGAAACAAACAGAGTGAAATAACCAAGAAAACGATTAGACAAGGAATCAAACCACATTAAAAAAAATTAGAAGAAATTAAACCTAAAATGTGTTCCAACAACGTTTGATCTACGTTATGAATAACAACTTTCAATGATATTTAATATCGATGACAAATTAGGGAAAAATAAAAGAAAAAGTTATACATCCAGTGATTGGGGAAGAAACCCAAAATCTTGTTGGTAAACAATCAATCAAAAAGAGAATTACTGTTCATGATGGTGACAAAGTGTTTTATGAAAACGGAAAATCATAAGCAAGAAAATAAAGGTATGACTTATATAGTTACTTATACTTCTGGGGTAGATAGGAGTGTGTTAGAAACTTTTATATCAGCAGATATACTCATATTCATTTATCAATTGAAGAAATAAATTGAGAGAATTACGAAATAAAAGGAATTGGAGGATTTCGGATTTGATGGATTTAATTCATAATATACTGATGGATTCATAATATACTGTTGGTCTAATTCTGGAGCTACTTGAACCTATGCTCGCAAGCAGGGCATGCATGCATCGTAGGAGTGGATCGATACAACTATGGACCTTATATTTCAGAAAACAGATAGATCGAATCCCGGAAATTACAAAGGCATTGGTCTGCTATTTACTGTCCACATATTATATGCACAAATAATTCAGGAAAGAATGATCAGCATTGCTAAAACCTATGTGGATAAACGTCAAAAGGTTTCAGAAAAGGAAGGTTTTGCGCTGATTGTTATTTTTCTATCAGACAATTACTGGAAAAACATAGCGAGTTCAATTTGCCTATTTACACAGCGTTTGTAGACTATAAAAATAGTTTTGACTGCGAAAAAATAGATAAGTTATTTGAAAAATTAAAAAGAAGGGATTTTCTCAAAATATCGCAAGAATATTGTAAAGCATGGAATATATCCAGCAATTGAATTCGTTGATGGGAGGTAGAAAATAAAAATAATCTAAGGACTGAGACAGGGCTGTCCTTATCCCTCAGATTACTTAATATTTATTTATTTAATGTCCTCAACAGATGGCAAGGAACATTACCTTCACATTTTACAGTAAGCAATACATCGCTAAACACTATATTCTTCCCTGATGATCAAATCGAATTGATAAACATTCAAGAAGATTTACAATGTAGTTTATAATAAATTGAATAATATTGCAAAGTAATATAATTAGACTACATTTTCAACAAAAACAAAAGTTATGACTTTCGAAGGCAATGAACAAATTAGAGCAAATATAATTATCAACAATAACACGATTGAACGAATACACATCTCGACAATAATATCTGATGTATGAGATATGATGAAATTAAAAAAGTCCCCTTCCTCGATTAAATCTTTGTCAACTCGTATACAGTACACAATTGTACGCGCGGGTGCGTGTGTATGTGTATGCGTCTGTGTGTGTATGCGTATACGTATGTGTATGTGTGTATGCGCGCGCGTGCTTTCCATCGCCGCTGTCTATCAACGGACTGCCCGCTGCCTGCTTGTGTCCCCGTGGGGTGGTGCACGCGACAGCCATCCGTCCTCGTAAGGCGGTGAGCAATGGCCTTCGCCCAAGCCGCGGATCCCACAGGGCTCTCTCCCCAACCCCACTCGCCGACTCCACGGTGGCAAAGGGAACTGACGCTATGGCGAAGCAACGGTGGTACGATGGAAGTGGCAATGAGTACCGCATTTATGCGCATTTAAAAATTCATCTCATGAAAGGTCCTCCCTCATTTCCGTGAATGTAAGAAATAAAATTAAAATGTGCATAGGCAATGGTAACGTCATGCATCCCACTAAATGTGAGATTTAACTCAACAAATATTTTATGTTCACATTTTATGATAACTTGTTTCCGAAATTGTGGTTGACGTATGTAAGATAATTTTGTTGCAAACAAAAAAACTTTGCTTGTATTCTCATTTATTAATTACTTTTTTGTTAATTTATTATTATTATTATGTTGTACTAATGTACTAATTAGTTTATGTCATTTCTAATTACTGATTTTAGGAGGCGTAGTCTGTGATGGATAATTTAATGTAAAATTTTAGTATGTAGGGAAATACAAAGGATTTTTTTCATAATATTCACTGAACGAATATTTTATATACTCATAGAAAACATAATAAATCGATATGAAGTAACACAACGATGGTAATTCATGGGTTATATGTTAGGGTATCCTTTAGTAATTTAAAGACTATCAAAAATTAAAACAATTTAATAACATTTAAAAAGTTTAACAATTTAAATGAAAAAGAGTCTTTTATCATTATGGTGAATTGATCGTATTAATACTTGTTTAAAAAAAGGATTCATGAAATTTTCCTCTCATATAATCAGGTTGTACGTGTTAACATGGTGCGACTATGAAAAACAAACAAACATAATACCATTGTATTGGTATTGTGAACACTCAAAGCAATGGTATAAAATGTGAAAATCTAGAGTGAAACAAAACAAACACTAAAGAGTTGATTATTTATTATTTTTATGTAACCACTAATTAAAAAAACAATCGGTTCGAAGATAATGAAAGGACACTAATATATAACAGGAATAATATAGACAATCATTCAAAAGAACATAATGTAATTCATAATTATTTAGTGACAATTTACGTTTTAACTGAAGTCGTACAAAATTTCAATAGTATTATTTATTTTGTAATACGAAACATTGATTTATCTCATGGAAATGATATCTGTTATATGTTAACTGAAAAGTACAATATTTCAATAGGCATTGAAGCATTTTATATCTTGTAAAACGATGAGAAGTAACACGTCTCCCATGACGAAGTGATCGCCACTCTTTAAATCATGGGAGAGTTCTTTCAATGATACGCAGCAAAGAGTATAGATCCGCATGGCTTTGAGGCTATGTCTGTGAACGGCGGTAACTAGGCCATCCCGCGTCATTTATTTCCACCACCCGGGTTTCATTTCGTGCACCACCAAGTTTCGAAGTCCGGAGCCGCCATTGGCCGAAGAAACGGGCGGCTGCGACGCGGAGGCGGCAACAGTGAACGCGGCCGGGAGGCAGTGGAGGCGGCCTTGCTCTCGAGTCACGTGATGGATGTGCGCGGCGGATCGCCGTCGGGGGAGTCCCGCGGGCGTCCCGCGCACAAACAGATGGCGCCAGCGGGCGCCGCATTAGCATCGCGGCGTCCGCACCGCCGCCGCCTCCCGCGCCGCCGCCGCCGCCGCCGCAGCCCTTTATGGGACTTAATGCAGGCGCCGGCGCGTCGCTTAATGGCGAACCGAAAAACGAGGAAAAGCTTTTTCTAACGCCGCCCCCGGTCTCGCCCGGGTGTTCGCAGGCGTTTTCTCGTCGCAGCTTTCCCCTCTCCGCGCTCCTCCGCCGCCAGCGCCCTCTATAGGCACCGCTCCCCGATCGCGGTCGATTGCTAATAACTCGATATCACCTCTAATGGCGCCCGCGGATAAAAAAAACGCCCTCCGGCCTGGCGTAATTCGGGGTGCACAATGCGGGGGGAGGAGGGGGGCGAACTCGTTACCGCCTTGCCTCGCCGCCGAGGGCGCCAGTGTAGCTCGCCGGCGACCATAATGCGCCAGTGTCGTAGCCGTTGCTGCTCTAGCTGCCGCGTTCTGGCGGCCCTCGCAGGTAACTGCCGGCCTTTATCTTCATTACGAGCTCAGGTTTGACTTAAAACGCGCCGGAGAGGTCGGCGAGTGCGTTTTTTCAATCAGTTACCCCCTCCCTTCCTCCTCCCGCCCCCGCCGTGTCTCCCGATCCCGTTAGCGGCCTCCTCCCTCTTCGGATCGGATGTCCCTTCGGCGCTGAGAAAAAACGGCGCGATGAGCGTATTTTTCTATCAGGTCCCCGGGCGATCCTTTGTACCCAGCGTTGACGGCCTCGCGCTGAAAAATCGACAGCCATTTTCTTGCATCAGATTCGTTAGGGCCTCGGAACAGCGCCTATATGAAGACCGCAGAGATGAAAGGATGCACGTATATGCCCTGCCGGGTTTTCATTCGCCATTCTTTCCACACTCACGATGTGCAGCCAAAGTAAGATATTAAAATAGTAATCATGAGTAACAACCTAGAGTAGCTTCGTAATACGAAAGCACTGTACAACGTGCTGATAGAAAATTATTTTGAGACCTATCCTGCAGCGAATATGAACCATCAAAGACACTGATAAATTTATTAGTGTTCTGATGTAAGGTACGAACCACGTGATTTACATATTTCTCGCAAATTTTTCATGATATAAAAAACTGAATTCCATGACGAAAAATCCTCTAGTAATGGTGAATTTTGGCAAAGGATAAAACTTACATACGTAAATATTATTGTTAAAAAATAACTTCTGCATATTACTGAAAATCAAATACAATCATAATTCTAGAATCTAATTCAAAAAATTCAATTGTAGGTTACGAAGTCTCTTTTTGATAAAAAAAATCAAAAGTAAAGAAATCTTATTAATTTGTGATTACTGAAGGAAAGTGCATTCTAAAAAAAAACGAAATCAGTTTTTTATTAATAATTTGTTCAATATTGACAGACACTTAAACTACAACCTCAGGTTCTCATTAATTTCCATTAAAGGTGCTGAAATGAAAATGGTGATATCTTGTTGAGATCGAACTTTGTAAGTAGCAATTCATAATTTAAATTGTCATTCATAACAAAAATTCTTTAAATATTATCAAAATGAACCGGAACCCAGCATACGAGCTCCAAATTGGCCGAACTTTCGAACGTCCTGAAACTTTCGAAAAATAATTATGTAAATTACATTTCGGGACAAATAAAATTAGATATTATTTTATAGGAAGTTTTAGTACGACCGAAGTTTACTTCTGTTAAATTAAATTTCAAGAAATGTTTTCATTGTTTTTCTTTCGATATTTGAATGGAATATATTCCATTTCCTCGTCCACTGGCATTCGTCAGTGGTCCAGTAGTCCACGGAAGTACTACAAACATCCCCGCTGGGACCCTTCATCTCCGATCGCGAGAACTCGCTTCCAGTTCGAGCATGTGAAGTAACACGCACTAAAAGCTTGCGTTTTTCAAAGCTTTCTTTAGAATGTTGTTGAAAGTCCAAGACAAACAGTTAGATCCTAAGACGTAGGCCCAGGTGCATCAAATGACACCTTCCTTGACTCATGTGGTGATATGTAACCGTGAGTTATACACGGGCGTATAGGCTCACGCAGGTCACCCGATTATTACACACTAGGAAAATATCTGGCGTTTCCCAGGATTTCTTTATATCCAACCCTTATGAAAGAGGAAAAAGATCCATTTCATATAAACTACTGTAACTACTAATATAAACTACTTCATATAAACTACTGTAACTTTCATATAAACTACTATAAACTACTTTAAGATTATTATTTTTAATGTAACTGGGTCAAATTGGATTAACACACTATAATTTTCTTTCATTTTATTTTACAATACATTGCAATTATGTTTTTATCTTAAGCACTGCTCTGGCACGATTCGTTAGGAACCAATCTGCTTTCAGTGACTGGTGGCGACAATATTGATCGTGGCGTGTCTACCAAAATTTTATTGAAATAATTTATTTTCCACATTTGTGTTGTTTTAATTTTTACCCAACTTTGCGAGGATACATATCGTTGAATTCCTTTTATAGTCTAGTAGAGATGAAGTCTATCGACTGTCTTGGGAGCCACCCCTGTGAAATTTTTACCATTAAAAATATTGTACTGTTTTGTTAACACTATGTAATGATTGTTGAAATGTGTTACTTTCTTTGTTCCCCGACGATATGTAAACCCTGAAATGTTTGTGTTAATAATTTTGGTCGTTGGTGGTCTCCAGCCCCGCCCACCGGGCGGGGACACTTGTCGCAGGAGATTCGTCACATGGCGCGCCCCGCGGCCGGCAGGGCCTCGGACAGGCGGGCGGCGCCGCACCCTGCCGCGCCCTCGGGAAGCCGCCGTTGGGCGGTGGGTGGGTGGGTGGCTGGGTGGGTGGGTGCGGCGGGGAAGGCGTGGGGCGGGGGGGCCACGGAGGGGCAGGGGTGGGCAGGGCGGGGTAGTGATGGGGCCGGGCCGGGTGGGGCGGTGCCGGGGCAGAGGGTAGCTGGGCGGGTTGGAGTGGGGCGGGGCAATGGCGGGACGGGGGCGGGGCGGGATGGAAACGGGGCGGGGCGGGGGTGCGGCGGGGGCGAGCCATGGCGACACGCCCGCGAGTGCACGCGACGCTCCCGGCAATTGTTCGCGCAAACACGGGGCGGACAGCGCGCCGCCGCCGGCGCGACGCCAGAGGCGGGGGCGTGGCTGGGGCGGGGGCGACGAGGGCACGCCCATCGCGGCGGGCGTCGCCCCGCCCGTACGCTGCCACGAAGGGCGATGGGACTGCCTTTCGGACGCGAGTGCACTGACAAGATGCTGGCCTATGCGCAGGGCACAAGCAGATTAAACGCGTACTTACGCCCTCGCTTGATGGGGCTCTCCAATGCATATTTTTATCACCATTTTTTATGAGTTCATGTTCGTTTATAATAAATATTATTATTACGGAAATTACCATTACGTATATTAATACAATATTATTACAACTGTGTATCGAATATTCTAATAACCTGTCACAACGATTCAATCACACGTTATTATCTATGCTGTAAAAGTTGTAATTATTTATTTTTCAACACTTAAGGGTTTTCCTGTAGAAATAAGTTTTAAATTTCTATTCACGAAATTTCGTGATTGTTTCTTTAAATGAAAAATAATGGACCCTAAATGTGTCATCGCTTGCTCTTATGAATCCTTTTATCGTAAAAGTGCTACATTTAATAATATCTTAAAATAAATAGAATGAACGGTTATCTCCCGTCAGTTGTGTATTACGTTGTTCTCAAGGTCACCTACTTTGTAGTTCGTCTTGGTACTTTTCTCAACAACATTCCACAATTTAGTTGGTCTTGATTCTGTTGTGTGAATTGCAAGCGACCTATTGACGGCATATAAATGCAGGATTATAATCAGCAAAAGTGGTGAGTTACGTTTTAAAATGATCGTTCTTAAATCACACGATTAGTGAGCATACTACCGAAATGTCCAGCATTTGACTGACATGTCTTTATAAAAAAAATCAGTGATATGTATTTTAGTACAATTGTATTGCCTCCTAATTTTCGTTCTTCACGAACCTTTTAAAAACCAAAATAAATTTGTGCACCCTCTGTTAAATCATCATTAAGTTATCAGTAACACTAAAATAACATTGAAATTGAATTGTTATTCAAATGTGTTTCACATACTATTTACTGTTCTCAACGAAAAACCACATCCTAATAGTTAAAAAGTTGGAAATATTAATAAAATCCACGTGACACCTTTCCCTACCAATCCCGAATAAAAAATAAACAGGGTACAATAAAACAGAACATTCATTCCATTAAGCGAAAAACAAGTCAAATTTTCATTGGGGTTAATGAATAATTTTTGTTTCTTAGCTAACGTTAGGTTAAACTTCAGAAACCCAATAGTCCTAAAATAGCACGTATTTTCTCCCCTGTATTTTCACGCAAAATTACGTGAAATGTACCCAAATTTTCGAAGAAATGTACATGATCATATTTCAAAATCTATCTTTAATGAACAGATATCATTAAAAGATAAGATCTTTAGTATTTTTGTTGTAGGAAGACTCTGAAAAATGTTTGAACGCTTGCAATTTTCAAAAAATCAAGTATTTCAACGAAATTGAGACCTGCACTATTCTCTTAAACGTCCTTCATACTATCTAACAACACAATTTAATCACAAAAGATGAAGGCATTTCTTTGAAAATTTGGAAAATGTCTCAGAGACATGCAAAGTACCCCCCAAAATTGTAATATCGATTTCCAATTCAAGGGGCCGCGACATCAGCCAGATCAATTGGGGAATATCAATTTTGGAAAAAATTAGCTGAATGGTTTAGCTGCCAGCGTTGTTCACAGACGGCCGGAGAGACAGACAGGCAGACAGAAAGACAGGCAGACCGAAAGACAGGCTGGCCAGACACACAGACAGACAGACGTTTAGCCGTCATTCGATTTTTCGGTATCAAGGATCCACAAAACATGGATTCTGGGTCCACCAAGTGATAGAGATTTTTTTTCTAAATGTAGCAACTGGATTTATTCACTTTTTCATTACAGGGCCACATAATAAGAATTTTTCTGCCGAAAATCTGCCATTTTTTCGCGCAACATTACATAACTCTTTCTCTAATCCGTAGGGAGAATGTGATATTGGCATCGGTTTGGTGAAATTAGGAAATCTAAAGTTCAATATTTAAAAGTTTGAATCTTACATCACGTTTTGCATTTAAATTGTGTATGTATTTAGGAATAAATATTACCTGTCAGGTAAGTGTTAACTTCGAAACGTTTGGGATTCAAATTTTCGCCTTCTATTTCCATGAATCCCTTTTATAAAACCCTTACCATATCATGAACCTATACTATGTAACCGCAGTTTTAAACTATTAACATTCAATATATCTTTACTAAAAATTATAGTATTTTGATGTAAAGTTTTTACGTGAGGGATTTAGTGTACATACTTACATTATATTATTTTAGAATTTGACTTCTATCACTGATTCCTTCATATATTACTGCGCAAGTACTCGTAAATAAAGGCTTCACAAAACACGAGGGGCAATAGTTTGAGAAGTCGAAATCTAAAGAAATCGAAACGAATTCACTTTCCTTTACACTGAAGTAGAGATGTAGTGCTCATAGCAATGAAAAGTGAACATTAATACGAGTAAAAGTGTACTTGAAAAACTTTTACACAGAAATATCTGGTAATTTGTGAATCCAGATAAATCTTGAGTAGGCCAAAATTTTCGCCTGGCGGCACGAAAAAGAATTTGCACGCTTATTAAGTGTATTTTTTTTATGTTTCGTTTACGTATTAGTATTGATATTAGTTAAAATTAAGAATTATTGGCAGAAGAGAGGTTCAGGACGAATGTAAGAAAACAATTGACATGACCTGAGATAACATTTAATACTAGCTGAAAAATCTTGCTTACCACGATAATTTATTAATCACAATGGTCTGTTAAAATTGAAAAGAAATGAACTCTATGTACCTTACCGGCCTTACTCTAATCTGAGCTTCTTGGTGTGAATTGTCCCTGTCCTTTCCCGACCCACCCTGAGCTTTGTAAACCGGGAGCGATGGCTCAGTGCATCAACTGATGTCACTGCAGCGCCTCTGACCGGGGGGTCCTAGGTTTCAGTCCTGACTACGGCAGGATTTTTGATACTAGCTTTTCAGCTAGATCGAATTCAGTCGCTGTCTGGAGGAGAATTCTAGTGGGCGGCTGCTCTGATCGGTAGTTTTCCGTGGTTTCTCAAACCAATACCAGGCGAATGCTGGAGCAGTACCCTAACAAACGGGCCACGGACCGCGGAGGATCTTTCCTCGCTCTTCCTTGTCCAATCCCCTCCCCTTACGCCCACACCTACAGTAACATGCGCTACACTACCACACATGCAGGGAGTCCGGTCGGGGACTTAGAACTTGTTCCGGCTGGGCTGTGCCCCGATGGTGGGAGACACCCCCTTAGCTAATGGTAGGTCGGCGCCGGATCTGGCCATCCAGTGGGGGTAGACAACCGTCACCTCCCGTGCAAAAACACGCACTGCACTTACGGGACTAATGACCATAATAGTTGCCACCGGAATTACTAACAACGAACCAATCTGTCCTTCGTAACTCTCCCCCACCTCCCCCTCCCCTGCCACGCCCTGTTCTGTCATATTCACAAAATATCATTGGTATCAGCGCTATTGCTACGGACAACAGCATACTCCAATACATACATACATACATACAAGCAAATACATTGGTGCATACTCCAGATAACCTTCCCAAAACAATATTGACCTTCATCTCCTTCAAACCTAACAGCGCGAATAAAAGGAATCAAATGCTATTTTGTTGAACATTCCATGGGCATTTAAAAATAATTCATTTTGGTGGATCCTCCTCACGTTTTTGGAGATATTAGCAATCTGAAAGAGTCCACTCGCAAATATACTTAAATCCTACCTTCGCACACACGTTGCCGGATATAAAAAACCTTACGCGTACAGTATATAATGCTTTTAACAATGTATTTTTTCCTAACATTACTGGTTACAACTGGGCAATTTGACTTTTGTTATGACTAGTCATATTTAATTTAATATCTAAATCTGTTACCTAATATTTTCAGATTGGATGGGTGTACCTCTTCTAAATCTAGTACTTTCGTTGACAGTTTTCCGTCATTAGATGCTTCCAAGCAGCCTTCAAACAATCCAAATCTGGAAACCATAATGGTACGAGTAAAAATCATTTAATGTAAGCCTTCATATCCGGAGGGCGGCGCTATCACGGGCGCCGACGCCGAAGGCTCCCAGACGGAAAACTCCCCGGAGGTGCGCGGGGCAGCCCCACCCCGGCCCCACCCCGGCCCCACCCCGGCGCGGCGCGGTGACGCTGCAACTTCAGGGGACGCCGCCAGGGAATCCATTACCGCCTCCCCCTTCCCCTACCTACCCTTCCCCTCCACCTCCTCCTCGTCGTCCTCGCGTAATTACCGCCCACGGAAAGCGCAAGAACCGCCCGCGCCGCCCTGGCTGCCCCGAAAGAGCTCAAACGCGCCCTAGGGCAATCATATTCAAAACTAGTGGTGCTAACACAGCACACACTTTTTCGTATTTGCAATTGTCAAAAATTCAGAGAGTTGAACGAAAATGAGATCTGCACCATTATTCTATGCATTTCTTGTTCTATCAGCGAAAAAAAAATAAGAAAAAAATATTGAAGCGAATTTTGAAATTATTTTATAAAATGAATGATTTTAAGTGCAAATGACAAAAATACTCGTTTTTCTCAAAAAATTGGACAGAACCTTTTTTAAAGAGCTTTTTTTAATAGATTGTGTTTAAAGGAAACTGTCTATTCTCAATTTTGTAGTTTTTATATGTGAACATTTTGCAATTTTCGAAATACAGAGTTTGCCGGAAATGAGGCTAGCACCAATTTATTTAACGACTACTTCTGAAGCTTCTCAAGCGCTTGTCACTATATCTGAATAGCTTCTGCTAAAATAAAGGTCTTGATAAAAATTATCATTTCTGCTTTCACTTGTCTTATATCTTTCTGAATCTAATTTTGTCATTTCCTTGACGCTTTTCCTTGGCACAGAAACGAGTCACTATTGGTTATCCATTCCTTCTTCATTGCATTATATGATGCTATCAATGAAAAAATTCAGTTTTAAAATCGACCAAGTCCCAAATCATGACTAAGTTTACTTTACATTACGAATATCCAGTGTCAAATATTCACTGTTTATTCCAGCCTGTAACATCCACTAGACCTGAAACTCGTTGCAAAATTTACTTTTTCTTTTCGTCACGTCCAACATGGCTACCACATGCCCCTTTGTAAATGCGTTATACAACTAGGATATTGCCATTCCCGGGCACCAATGTCCTAAATAATCTATTATTCTAATGAACTGGCATCAAACCCGTGAGAATAGTTGTCACATCTCAGGGGGACCAACAATAAGAGTTTTTCTCTCAAAAAATTGCTATTTTTGGTCGCTGATTTACATGCCTTTCTCTCTACTACGAATATTACTCCGCATATAGTACTACGTATATGAAAAGTAACAATGGAACAGATTACATTTTGGCTGAAAAAATGCAAATATTTCATTGTATTCATCCCCCTCTCGTACTGTGCGAACCGACTAAATTATATTCAGTGCGTCACTGCTTATGACACAATTGACATCATGCAAGGTCACAGGAAGTCGCCCGCCATGAATATTTGCTTTTCATCTATTGTGTTACGGGACAGCAACATTTTTGACATTCTTGATACGTTAAGAACTGTTGTACTGCACATATTTTTATTATTTCAATGCAGTATTCGTGAGTTTTGTTTTTGTTAAAATATTTATTTTATTGTTGTGCATTGCAAGAGTATTTGTATGTTATGGAACAAAATTTATGTTGTTATGGAACAATATAGGTGGTACTTTTTCGACAAGCATTGTGTGTTTATTCAGCAGCATTTTTGTTGCTACAGGTCACTAGTTTCTTAATAATTAACTCTTGTAGAGACTTAAATAATCTGGAACTCAAAAAATAATGATATTTTAAGTTATATTTTCTAAAGTCAAGTCATTAAGATTAGTTGTCGAAAAATCGTTTCTCTCAGTCAACTCCAGTTTTGTAGACCAGGAGTTTCGGATCCTGGGTTCGAAATCTAACTACAGAAGATTAGAACCAAAATATTTTGTAGAAAATTTGCAGTAGAAACATTTCAAATGTGAACACGAAGCGTGCAGACCTCGTATGCGAGCGTTGGGGTTCTTCCAGGCCACTGCGCTCCTCTCGCCCCGTCGCCTGCCCCCGCTCCCGCCCCCACCACCCGCACAGGAAGCGCTTTGTGCAACTCTGTCGACACCCCCGCGTCAGCACCCCCGCTCTAATAGTTCCGGGCGCCCGGCCCCAGATGGCCGCACCGTCGCCGCGGCACGTGACCCTCGCGGCGCTGCGACAGTTGAGCGGCGAGGCAGCGCACATGACGCACAAAACAAACGCACAGGGCGGAAGCAGCGGCCCAGCCGGTCGTGAATCGCATCGCGCCCGTCGTCGGTGGCGGTAATTGAACAAAGCTTCGTTAGATGGCGGTAAAAACGCCGTGCTGAATTGCCAATTACCCGGGGCGGCGTCGGCGGGTTGCATTTCATTTGCGAGCCGCAACGCGACCGGCGTGCGCGGCAGAGGGGGCGGGGCTGTTTGGTAAATATTCACGTTTGAACAGGCAATGCCGTTCGCAGTGGCGACGGGGAGTGAACGATAGGTTTGCTTTCGCGTCTGCTAGCTTCGTTTTGGTTTTACGCTAAGAATAAAGATGCTTTTCACACCCACTGTTCACTCCTATCATCTTTGCCTCTTTCTAGTTCCTCAGAAGAATTTCTTTTGATGCAGTTTACGACGCCATAACATCAATATTCGGATTGGTGGTAGACGATTGGTTGTGATTTTGAAAATGTTGATTGTCAAATATATTGTCTTTGTCTACGAGTTTTTTTTATGAGCGTTGGGGCATAAGTCATGGCAATTGTTTTTTGTGAGAATTCGACCACGGGTGGAAAATGTGAAAAATACTGTATGAACTAAGTGCATGAACATTTAACGACACACCAAAAATATGTTTCTAATATTTATTAAGGCATATGAAATGAGACCACTGATTTCATGTTCGAAAGCATTTTAGCATATACGAGTTCACAACATTTCAAAAGCATTGCATGCCGGTTATAAAGGCTCGATTAGGCAGATGCTTGATTACCGCACGTGCCACGTTTGTGCGCATACTCACAGGTCGTCACATGCGTTGCTGATCACTGGTTGTAACGCGTCTTCGCAGAAACTCTCCTGCCCATCTTGCCACTGTACGGTATGGCATGTCCGGTATTATTTCCAATTCTCTGTGACATTCTCGGACGTTTCTCCCATTGCGAATGGTGTATGAACGATTTCAGAAACGGGTAACAGTCATCTCGCTCGGCGGCAGTCGGACAAATAATTTAACATTGCTCTCTGTGCTAATAGACACACGTAGCCATCTCCTGTTTTAAACATACATTACATCGCATTTCTTTCATGCGACAGTAGTATTTTACATCTCAAGGCAAGAAAGTCGACCTTTTCATGACGAGACTGAAGAATTTACACGCCGAGGCCGTTAGGTCAAGGCGAGGAATCCTGTCAAGTCATGAAAAGGATATTTTGCCATGTGATGTAGAGTATTTTATTCGAGACGCTTTTTATGTATGTTTTTCAGTAATTAAATAATATCACTGGCATGAACTGTGTTATATAATCCGCCTAGTTGTGGTGATGGCCAAGAGAGTGCGCGGAGTACCTTGAAACCACCACCATGCTTTTACGCGACCGCAGCAGTGCCTGATGTCTGTTGCATGTAGTACGATGTAGTAGTATGAGGTTAAGTTTCATTTACGTGCGCCCCATTTTTGTCAAAATAAAATTTTAAAAACAAATGCGTTTGCTATCCTCAACAAAATGTAGTGTGGTTGTCATTCGATCATTTGCTTTGTTAGCATTGCCACATACTTGTTGAACGTTGTTTTTGTGTTTTGTTTAATGGCGACAATGTTAGGTTCTATCGATGTAATGGGTCTTGAAATTGAAGATAATGTGGAAATAATGAGAACTCCCCCTGGTACTTTAAAAGCATATTTATTGCATTAAAATCTCTGTAAGCATTACTGTATTCTATTACACTACTGTGCGAGTTGCTTGCCAACCTATAGAAGAGAAGAAAAATTCAAGGCAAAATATCTCAATTTTGCTTGTTGAGTCTCTTTTGACTAATTCCAAGCGCCAGTTTTTATCGATGACAACTTATTTATTTCAAACCGAACACATTTTTATACCCATTTTTTTCATTCTATCAAAGCTTAGTTGTAGTTTATAGAAAATATAATTGAGTCTGGAAACTATAACTTAATCCTTCCAAAAAGAAATGAAATATTACTACGAAAAGTGGAATAAGAAAGAAAACTGATTGCTAATAAACAACAGGGGATACGGGTGATCATACTTTACACCAACTTCTTTGCAGACAAATAATAATAGAGAGCAAAATATACGGGATAAGAGGGAAAAGAAGAAATATGATCATAATATTAGATTTGAGAAATGTAAAATATAAACAATAAAACAAGGACAGGATAGAACATTATGGAAAACGAACAGTCGAAACTTTTAGAAACAGATCTATAAAGAAGAAGAAGAAGAAGGACCTCAGAATGTGATAAAGATGATGTGATAAAGATGATAAATGATAAAGATCGATGATAAGGGCAATATGATATGAAGTTAATAAAACACAACCAGACAGTTCTCAGGAATTAGTATCTTTCTAATAGTGAAGAACGCCATTAGCTTCAAACTTCATAAATATGCATTGTTCGTTTCCCACAGAGCATCACGTGCACACCAGATAACGGAAGGCGCCGCCAATGACTATCGTGACGACGTGCCTGGGCGTCGACAGCCATCTTGGCGAGGTGGTGCGCGGCACGAGGGAGTGGGGCGTATTGTTTTAAGAAGCGCCATCAGCGCGGGTTTATTCGCGCGTAAAGCGGGGAGGCCGTGAAAAGTACATTATCCGACGCTAAGTATCCCGGCGTGGCGCGCGGGCCACGGCGGCGCCACGGACTCCGCCCCCCCCCCCCATCTTACCCCCTCCAGGCTCACCCCCGTGACACCCTTTGCTTCCTACACTCAACCCCTCCTCCTGGCTTCCAAATATACAGCGCTCGTGTGAGGCGAAGGAAACACCTTCCAGGTTACTCTTTCGCCTACCTGCACCAAACACCACAGCCATCTCCGCCTACCACGTTTCACTAACCAACTTCCCTCTTTCATTTTCACCTACCACCACAACCAACACCACCACCACAACCACCACCACCACCACCACCACCATTCTCACCACCGTTCCCACCACTATCACCACCACCTTTCCCATCACCATCCTCACCACAATTCTCACCACAACTATCCCCACAACCATCCCTACCACTATTTCCACCACCATTCCCACCACCAACATCCCCAACACCATGTCCTCCTTCTATCAATTACTTTCAACTACTCTCCATCCATCTTTCTCATGTTACCTATTCCCTGTTCCTTCCACTTACACCCCCACTCCACCTTCCAGCAATTACTGTTTCCTCTACCTTGCATCTAATACCTCCTCCCACCTCTACCATTTCCACCTACCATTTGTCACCCTTCACTCTGTTCTTCCTCCTCGTACGTCCATTTCCTATCTTCCCCTTACTCCTTTCACCCGGATTTTCGCCTCCTTCATACTTTCTTTTCTTCCTTCTTGCATCTCTACAGGGACACGCAAGGTGGAGCTGACACCGTAACGCACTATCATTTCATTTTCCCATCTATTTCACCATCCTCCCTCAGATACTCTTGCCCCACTTGCAATTCCTGACATTATCCATATAGAGGCGTAGGCACAATCCCCTGCCATCGAAACTCTGTTATCTATGTTCGTAGTTGACCTTCTTGCATCCAAATAAACTGACAGAATTTGTCTCCAACACTTCCCACCCCCTCGACGTGGCTGCTCTCAACATCAGCTTCCGTAACCTATTTGTCACACATGCACTTTGAGAGTGCAATGCCAAGAAATCTCATCTCCATGCACCGATCACTGTAAGCCTCACTTCCGTGTTCAATGATCAACCCATTCGATTCTACACGTTTTAAGAATCAAACTACCTCTTTTTTCCGTGGGTGTGGTAAACTGTATATATGGCTATTTAAAGTCAAAGTGATGAACACTAAAAAGGGAGAGCATTACCATTTCGTTTATTTGTGATGTATTCTGAACATTCCAAATACATGTAGTGAGGTCGCCGAAAACTACTCATATTATAAATAAAAACTGCAGTAATGTCAACACCTGTTATTCAAAAAAAAAAATCTATTGATATATTAAATATCATAACCTACTGAACCAATACCAATTTATAACAATTCGGTGTAAAGTAAACATTTTGTATTCAGTTGGACGACGATCTTTCTGATCCCCTTTGACGTTTCCAGTCAGGCAGCCAGTTGGTACTTCCCCTTCATTACCACTTCGCACCTCATCCATTTTCATGCGCGCCCATTTCTCCTCACTGCGTGCGTTCCCTCCGCTCGTTTCAGCCGTTGGCGCTCGCTGGTGCCTCGAGCCGCCTCGGGCAGTGTCGTCGGCGCCGTCGTGGGCCACGGCCGCGTAAATCCTGGTTTCCGCGCGCCGCCATTGCCGCCTCGCCACGCCTCGCCGTCCCGTCGGCTTCATAAGACGAGGAAGCGCGCGCCGGCAGCGCCAGCGAACGTTAGTTCCAGCGCCGGCGGGGAGAGAGCGGTGGCGACGGCGCCCGCCAACGCTCGGCGCGCGCTCTGCAGGCCGGTCGCGGAGATTCATTGCTCAATAATAGCGGCGTGAGGCGCGCCGGCCCTGCGCGGTATTAAACACCGGGGAGACGCGCCATAAAAACGACCAATGGCCACCGCCGCCGCCCCCGCGGCCCCAATCGCCGCCGCCGCGACTACAGCCTCGCAAAAGTCACGCTCGACCGCCAAACACCTGCCGCGCTTCGCAACGTTCTCAAAATACCCATTTAGAGTGGTATTGTGAACTCGGATACAGTGAACTTCCAGTTATAGCGAACTTTCGGTTATAGTGAACTTTCGGTTTAAGTGAACTTTCGGTTATAGTGAACTTAAGTCACTGGTCCCGTTTCACTTACATTACAAATAAGCAAAATAATGTTCGGTTATAGCGAACTGTGAACCTCGGCTATAGTGAACTTCCATAAATACAACGTCCTAGAAATTAATTCCCTTCCGAAAAAAACAACATTGTCTCAGGGCCTTAAATTTCTTTACTAGTCAGTTTGGAAAAATTATCATCGGTCATAATCGAAGAAATCTCTCCCGAGGTGAAGGTAGCGGACTCGGAATGGGCACCTTACTGATGACTATATGCCACTCCGCTTCATTGCGGAAACCTAGGACGTGTCCTGCGTGGGCTATAACGGGCGGCGGCAACGCACGACTGCTTACTTCATTTTTAAGTTCGATGTACTTGATATTCCGTGGGATAAAACGCGTGGGGTTCTACGCAGGCGACAGGAAGCGCGCGGCTGCCACAGCCTGGCGATATCCGCCGTGCCACGTGGAAAAGCGATGTTTCATTAGGCGCTTTCCTGACGCCATCCCGCTACCGCATCTCGCTAAAGCATCTCGTATGTTATTAGGCGAGTAAAAGGGCCTCCGGAAAGTGGGACGGCATTCCAACAGTGCAAGAAGCATTGGAGTGTATCAAGACTTGATTACGATACTTAGAGACAGTGGACAATGCAGAATCAAGTATAGAGAGAGCACGAACTCTGGAGAAGGATCTAGAGGAATTACTAATGAAAACAGTTTGTTTAAGGGCAAATAAAGATATTGAATTGTTCAGGTCATGTTCTTAATGTATTTTGCTGTACCTCTATATTAATAAAACGAATCATTATGAAGAAATTCTATTTAATTTTGACATCATCGGATATAGCGAACTTCTAGTATAGTGAACCAAAAATGTTAATCCCCAGAAGTTCACTATAACCGAAGTGAACTAACGCTCGAACACGGTATGTTGGTGCTGGATGTGATTGTTGATGGAGGTTATTGTTGGAGAACGTTGTGAGCGGTTGTTGGTCATTATTGGATATTACTGTGGTTACATTTTGTTGTTGATGGTGGATGTTCGTGGCGGCGGTAGTTGTTGGTAGTGATTGTTATTAGTAGTGGTGGTGGTGGTAGTAATGACTGCTGTCCAATGACCTTGCTCTGGAAACCTCTAGCTTGCCCACAACTTGGGATGTAGTGTTGAGAATTTTCAAATCTGACATCACATGAGCGTCGAACACTAACTAATCCTCTTTACTCTCACGTTCGCCGCGAGGGATCAACCAAGTATGACCTATGTAGTGAATATTTGTGTCGTTTGTTATTGAGCAAAAATAGGAACTCATTAGGTCGGGATTTATCGGATGATTTAATTTCGACAGGCATTTTACCCATTGTTCTTTAATCATCCTATAAGCATGTCTTGGCACAATGCGAATTTTCTCCTCTTTGAAAATACCTCGTCCTCAGCCGATTTTAAACGTATGGATTTAAGTTTCAAAAACCAGCATACTAACCTCCAAATCACTGTGACCAGTGTACTGTTAGACTAATAATGTTAACTATATTTAAATACCAGACCTGTGGGCCTATAAATATTATATGAAAGTGACATTCTTTATAACCACATGTAACTGAAAACAATTAGTACTACTGAAATTATAACTACTACAGGTACAATTACTTTAGAGCAACCTAGAATGGACCCAAACTACAAACATTTTAATATCTTATATGTGAAATATACAAAGAAAAAAGTAATGATCTTAGAAATTTTATGTTTCTCGAGAAAAATCGATGTTTATTTAATTCGACTTATAATTTTAAATTATTAATTAAATTGCCACACAGAATTTTAACGACCGGCTGCTCTGATCGGTATATTTTGGTAATCTTTCCAAACAATACTAGGCAAATGCCAAAGCAGAATCCTAAGAAACGTTCCACGACCACGCCCAATCCTTCCTTCCTCATCCTTGTTTCCTCCTACCCCCTTACACATACACACTTCATAACCACTTATGTTGGGACATAACAGCTTGCCGTGGATGGGGAGGTGCCCCGTTGGAGCGAAATACTTGGACAATCATATGTGTGGTTTACGCTAGCTGCTAGAGTTGATAACAAACAAATGGAAAGCTGGATGATGTGGAAAATAACAGTTTTTGCCAGTATCAAGAATACACAATGTGTAGACAACATAGGAGCAAGAAAAAAAAACTTATTTTCGTATGAGAAATACAAATGTATTTTCCTGTAAAAAAATTGACACTTTTTCCTGCTCTTTTCCAGTATCACAATGCTTTTTCTACACTACTACTAGAAAGTAATAATATAAAAAAAATACACGAAAGCAAGGACATATGGTGTCACATCGTAATGAGAGAAGTGTGGTCCTAGCTTAGCATACAAATGCGATAATCCACTTTTGTAGCTTAATTTATACTACAAAATTATATTACACCTAAATATATAAGAATGAAACGATATGTTCTAGAATAGGAGCTTGCAAATGTACAAATTTCTTTAATATGCGATCTAATAATACACTGAAAGAATGTACTCTTCAGAACAACTCTTCTAGAAGCGTACGGATTAGGTTCTCCAACACAGCATTTTGGAGTGGGTAGTTTCCGAAGCCAGAAAGAACATCTGACAAGAAATGTTGCGATCACCCGCTTTTTCATATTTAATTTTAATTTGTTATGCACTACGCCCGAGGGTGAAACAACCACATAACCGTTTAAAGTTTCTTTTTATTTAGAACTTGCATAGTAGAAATTTTCAACACATAAAACTATTTTTGAAACAGTTTAAAGCGTTGGCGACGGTACTTTCAGCTAGTAAATATTAAACGTGAAATATTTAATCCCTCGCAAACTGTTCGACTTCCGAAAAGCCAAAGCGTTCGCGCCAAATCCAAGAACAACAATCGGCAGCACGTGCAGTCACGAAGCGCTCAATAAGAAACATATGTCCCTCCCACGGCGCAAATCCGATTTAATTTCGCCCCACGGCGCTCGACGCTCAGCTAACCCCTCTAATCCCCCGCACACGCCGCCGCCACGGCCCCTTAGTCACCCGGACGGTGCAGACGAGGCACCCCGGCACACGGCCCGGAGGATCGTCTCCTCCCCCTCACGCCCCGCTCCACTGTCAAACGCTTTCAAACGAAGCGCTTGTCGTAGAACTACTAGTTACTCCGTGGCGCGATACTTCACCATTGCTCTGTTTTAATATTTTAATATTATTTCAGAGTTTACAATGCAATATTGTTTTTTTTAAAATTATGCTTTATTTAATCGGTCGCATGAACTATCAATGCAATGTTTTCTTTTCATTCCTTTCTTTTTATGAGAATCTTTTGCTAAGTAACTTCTTAATCATTTTATTTATATAGGAAATACTATTTTGTAACCAGAAGTAGCTAACATACAAGTAAGTGGTTTTAAAAAATGTTCATGAACACAAAATGTATAACCCTCTTTTGGTGATTAAGAGGCTTGTGGGCGGCAGGAGAATTTTTAAAGAGACAAATGCTTCGAAGAAATACTCTGATCAATTTATTTATTTAACATGCTCATCTGATTTCTATTGTTTCCGTCAGGTTTTGCCGATCAATGTACTTTCAACAATACCTTGCACTTGTTCTGTGACGGTCACGGAACACTAACAATACACTTCTTTCACAAAGCAGTTCATTTAAAAATTTTCACTGAGTTTGAAAAAAAAAAGACTTTGTTTATTTTGATAAGAAAAATGTAAATATGCAGAGCATGTATCATCACACGGCATGCACAATTACTATTTAATTGAATTTTTAAGACAAACTTCGTAAATATATATTTATAACAGATATGTCATAAATATTTATTTATAACATATAAATCCAAGATTTTATTTCGGAAATTTAGATTCAGCATGCATTATTAGGTGTACTTTCTATACTCATTATTATTACATTACTATACTCATTACTACAATTCGTAAATTTCTATAACCCTTTTATTTCACAGAAAAAGAAAGAAATCCTCATATTCATTTCTTAACCTAAACAACTGTGTAATGTAACAAAATGTAAAATAAAAGGATATGGGTATTTGCGTCCCTCTTCGCAAATACTTCTCAAGTATTTGGCAATGTTCGTAGACTGCCCTCAATTCATTCGGGAGACGTTGAACCTTCATTTCACTGCCGATTAGCTAACTGGGTCGTCGTTAAACTGCAGTAGGACAAAGACTGAAGTTTATGAAGTTATTTACCTGTAGAAATTCTTAGTTTATCGCCGTATCGAAACAACGCTTAACCTGAAAGTTGTTAGCTCATGCATATATGACGCCGGTACCGCAGGGCTACGATAAATAAAATTAAAGTACCCAGAAAATCCGATGTAACAATATATTCTTCTTGAGAAGATTCAAAGAACCAAATAGATTAGGCGTGTTGTGGGCAAGGTAACTAGCGTACGAGAGTTTGCGGGTACCGCGTCCAGAGCAACTGGTGCGAGATGGGCGCGAAAAGCAAGGGTCGTATAAATTGCTCCGGAGTGACGGTAGATCACTGGATTCCTGGCCCATGAAAGTCATTTAAAGTGTCAGTTGATAGTTATATCCCCCTCATTTATCTACATTAACTATCATTTTCTCTATTAAAGCAAAGAAATTATTCTTTAAAATGCACGTATATTTCAGTCGAATTTCAAATTGTCAATTGGGAGTAAAATTAAGTATTTTGAATGGAATGTCTCTTGATTTTGTAGTCGTGTTTACTTAAGAGAGCAATAATTTCATTAACTTTCTACATTCAGATTAGAAGGTTAAACCGACAAAGATTCTGACATTCTGGTATGTTAAAAGAGGTTTCCGTCCATAAGGGATATTTTTTAACTTATAGAGATTTGTTAAATTATTTCACGTTTTTAAAAAGTACTGAATAATTTTAAAAAACACACAAAATGAAAACAAAGAAATTATTCGCCGTTTAAAATTTATCTTACCGGTTGGCAAAAATGTTTCTACAAGGCCGTCTTTAAAAACAAAATAAACAGGAAATAGTAATAAATAGTAAAAAAATACAATCATAATTCAATATTAGTTTGTTTGAGAGAACAAATCTGGCAAACACACTTTTGTATGAAGCCACTATTTCCTGGCTCAATTCGTTGCGCGCCGTTTCAGCCTGCGCGTGTAAACCCCTTTCTGGATTAGGAGGGGAAATGCGAGCGACGCCAGGGGAAGTTGCCCAGGCCCGCAGGAGCGCCGAGTTTCCCAGGCGGGCAAGTATGGCGCGGTTTGACATGCGCGAAAATGATCTAGGACCGTGGTAAAATAAAGGAGGTTTTCACTGTTTAAAGTGCTACATGATCAAATAAAAAATAGAACTCAGCCGGCTCACAGCTGATCACCAAGCATGTAATCCACCAAGATGTTGGCAGAACCTCAGATTGTGGCACTTCGTTACATCCAGTGACCGATTTCTAGTGTGTCATTGCAAACGCGAAGGCCCCTTACCACAATGTTTTTTTTTTTCCTCTCCTCCAAACACTTCACAGTGTAATACTTTGTAAACGTAACTTTTGAAGCAATTCAAGAAGAAATAATAACTTTTTTTCCTGATAACATTACCTACATTTGAATACATTCAGTATAATTTTTGTTTCGATTTTGGCTATTTAAGTACCAAGTGAATGATATCCTTTCTTTCTCCTTTCTTTGTCCTTTCTTTTGTTTTAATATCGTGTGTAACTTTCTTTGAGACGCTTTCTTCTTGCTTCTGTCCATATTGCGCGTGATTTCTTATTTAAATTTTCTCTACTTGTCTTATTTCCTCTTTAACTTCTTTAATCTAATTCATATTTGGGTTTCGGGGTTTAAACAGTACTGTCATGAATTTTTTTGAAAATGAGTTTCAGTTTTTTGTTCTAGTATGTGAAAAGAGTTTATCGGTTTCTAAGGAAGAGTTACTAAATAATTGTTATATATGATAGGAGTAGTGAAAATGGCATTTTATTTTGCGAAAAGGAAATGCGACACGAGGCCGTTACGCCGAGTGGTACAATCATATGAGCAAAATAAATCGTCTCACTTTTAAGATTAGTGCTAAAACTTTTGTGCATGCCTTAAAATAACCATTTTACTACTGGCTGTCTAAAAAATCCATTTGCAACCGATACACATTTTAAAAATCTTTCATTTCATCGGACAGTGAATCTCTCTTAACACAAACAAGCATTTAATCTAAAAACATCCGTGGACTCATGTCCGGTGATACATGATCTGCAAATAAGGAAATGAAAAAGAAATGAAACTTGAACTGGAGATTCATACACTTTTCATTCACATTGGCCATGTGAACTTTCGCGTGCCCATCCCCGCTGAATGATGGAGTAGACAGTGCAGGTTGGAGTGTGAGGGAATCTGAAGTAAATGTCCCAAGCAGTGTGGATGCATGTTGGGAATCACCATCATCTGAATGAGTAACCGAGGGGCCGTGGCGCTAATGAGTGGTAGCATCACGGGGAGAGCAAACACAAGCCTCTATGTGTAGCACACAAAGTGCTGTGCAATATGAAGACAGATTTAATACTGTGCTGGAGTTAGGTTAGATAACAGTACAGGAGGACTGCCTGAATACAGGGAATTATTCTACGTGAGTACACGGAAACTAATTACCAGAAGATTATACTGAAAACTAATTTTAAATATTCAGATTATTCTAAGGGCTTCACTGCAAAAGTTTGGATATATTACATGAGACAAGAGTTTATAAAGAATTGTAAAATAGTTTATACAATGGGTTCTGTGAAGCTGGAAGACCCAAACAAGAAAATTAATGATAAATGAGCATGCTATTTTCAAGTTTTCATATTGTTAATTTTAAGACATTCGATTAAATATTAATGTTGTTTCTTCGTGTAAATTGCGTTTCAACTTCACGAAATGTGCCTTTCCATTTTGCTATTTAAAGGAATGTGAAACAAATGAACTCAAAAACGAATATTTCTTCCTTCAGCTCATGGAATGTGTTAAACATATTATTACAACATATTTCGAGAACATCCATTGATTTTCTGATGTTTAATTTATACATTAAAAAACTGTTTTCTTAATTTTACTTTCAATTATCCCAAACTTCTATTTCACAGGATGAAACTCAATTCAGATGGCGTATCAACATGCTCAGTGACTTGTTACGTCATTTGCTTCATAACAAGTACGTACTTGTTGATTATCAGCAAAGTTGACTGAACTGGAAAAAAAGGTGCCTTATTCAGGGGGAGTAACGGGGAAGGGGAAACTTGTGGGGTTAAATTGTAATTGATGAGGAGGACGAAGATCACGGAATGAACGCAAACGAAGGACCTCGGCGCGAAAGTGGGGGAAGAGTTGCCGGGCGTCGGAGAGCAAGGTGCGTGAGGAGGCAGCGTCGCTCGTTGCAAACTCCCTTTGCGTGCCAACTTCCCTCCCACCCCCGCCGCCCCAGTCCCAGCCCCAGCCGCATCTCACCCCTTCCCGTCCCCTTCGGGGATCAGCGGGTGATTAATAGCTCACGCGCGTTCCGCGGGGCGGGGTGGGGCGGGGCGAAGGGTCTATGAGGCAGGGCAGAGCTCGAGCAGCGAGGCAGGGCAGGCAGGGTGGGGGTGGAGGGGCGGCGGGGAGGGGTGAGGGTGCAGGGAGGGGAACAGGTGCACCCAGGCGGCGATATCGCGAGTGCGGCGTTAGCCAGGGGCGGTGATTCTGACTGCGATCGCGCGATTATCGACCATCGGCTACGAAGAATCTTCTCGATCAGGTTTTTCGTCCGGATTTCCCTGATCCATTGAGCCGTCTGGGAATGGCCTTGTTTGCGCTTCCTGGGCCTGTGCTATTTCTGATACCACGTCTTCTAAATTCAGTGGGAAATACAATTATTCCAAATTATCATTTCCATGTGTAGGAAGTAATTGAGCCAAATTTATTGCTTATTTATCCTTGAAAATAGATTTTATTACATGGGAGTTTTTTGTTTGTTTTTCTCCCTTTCAGAAATTGTTATTGCTTATTTATCCTTGAAAATAGATTTTATTACATGGGAGTTTTTTTGTTTGTTTTTCTCCCTTTCAAAATTCAAAATTTAAGTAGTATATGACTTAGTGTAGGGATCACAGAATTTTGAAAATGTGCACACAATTAACTTTTCCCCATAGCACGTCATACGCAGTTTTTAACTGTTTTTTGACGTAAAATAAATAAATAAATAAATAAAGAAGCTTTGGAGTTTGCGATGTTATAGACAAACCTGGAGATGATATAGAAAACAACAACGGTTTAACCAATGAAATGGCTTATCTCATTATTAACGGCAGAAGGAACAATAATAGAATGATTTTAGACATAAAAACTGGTAAAAGGAAATCACTTTACGCCTCAGTATTCCGAGATTTCATGCTGCACCTACATGTCAAAACACTCAAAACGGTGGGTTATCCTTGAAGCTAACTACAAAATTCACCGACATAAAGTCAGTTTGGAATAGAGTTAAATTAACCTAATTTGTTTTGCCACGGTTTTCCGGTATTTTGCTTTTCCAAAAGTACAACTGAAGTTACTACTGAAGTCAACCTTCTTTATATGATACAAAATAATACAAATTTTTAACGTGGTTATGAGGAAGGGCAGGCATAATGACCTAAGCCTCGCTATTAATAGAGATAATTTTATTATTATTAATATTATTAATATTATGAATACTATTATAAATATTATTATGATTTTGTAACTGATCAAACTTGGGTAGAATCTCTCAAAGACACCACAGAACTTTTCAAGTAATTTTTCTAAGTTCAATATGTAAAACTATATTTCATATATTATACATTATATCACAGTGTTCTAATATATTATCTATATACCCATTTAAAAAGGCATAGAAATCAATTACAGTCTGATTATTTAATGCATGATCATTTCAACCTCTATCGAAGCTGAATAACGTTCTTACGTTTGTGTTCAGGGATTAAGATACGTGAGTAATAAAGTGATTCAATCATATTACGAAACATATGATCATCTATTAGATTTCCGAAGGACATAAGATACAGAAAGACAGATGGACAATAAACAAACGAAAATGAAAGTTGATAAGTAAACTAAACGATAAGAATATAGCATAAAAATAGTAAGAACAAAAATAGTTACTTAAAATTAATAAAAATAATGGAATTAAATCATCCTAGAAAGGAGCCAACTGGCTCTTATGATAGGAAGATTAGAAAACACGAATAAGAAAGAAGGAAAATTTTACAGTTATTTTTATTAGATTTATCCTTAATTAGTAAAAAAAGATCACTGTTTTGCTCTGAAAATGAAAGTTTCCTTTCTATTCAACAATGGCTTATTCAGACTAAACTTGTTTACAACGTATACACTTCCTACAACCAACGTCTTTCAGGAAACTCCAAAACCAAAAATCTCCAAAAGCTGTACGGCATGATGTGTCTGTCATCACGCCCAGCCGTCACAGCCGGCAGTGCGGAGCGGAGGCCTCAGCTGGGCCGCCTCCAGCGTGGGAGGAAAGCTCTCCAGCTCCGACGTAGTCGTCACCGGAGAGCGCGCCCCGGCTCAGACAGTGCGTGGGGCCAGGAGCGGTAGCTCAATACATCAACTGATGTCACTGCAGTGCCTCTGACCGGAAAGTCCTAGGTTCCAGTCCTGACGGCGGCAGGATTTTCGACACTAGCTTTTCAGCTAGGTCGAATTCAGTCGCTGTCTGGAGGAGAATTCTAGCGGCCGGCTGCTCTGATCGGTAGTTTTCCGTGGTTTCTCCGATCAGCACCAGGCGAATGCCGGAGCAGTACCCTAACAAACGGGCCACGGACCGCGCGCGATCTTTCCTTCCTCTTCCTTGTCCTATCCTCTCCCCTTACACACACACTTACACTAACATGCACTACGCTACCAAATATTTCGGGAGATCGGTCGGGAGCTTAGAGCTTGTCCCGGCTGGGGTGGTGCCCCGCTGGTGGGAGAGTCCTGGTTAGGGGGAAACCCCACTAGCCGACGGTAGGTCGGCGCCGGATCTCACCATCCAGCGGGGGAAGATCACCACCATATCCCGCGAAAAAAGCATGCACAACACTAACGGGACTAATGACCAAAGCAGTTGACGTGCCCGGAAACACGAAAAAATTAATCAATCAATCCGTGCGTGGGCCTCCTTCGACCCGTTGCCGGGAAGGGCTCGCGTTGCCTCTCACCAGGCCATGTCGCTGCCCTAGGCGCCCTAGCCTCTTCTCGTTCGGCCCTCACTCGGCTCTCTCCAGAAGCACGTTCGGCGCTGGAACGCGATCTGCCCTCCTGGCGCTTGTGGGCCCGCTGAACAGCCGCCGCTGGAGGAGACTCGCGCCCCGCCCGAGTGCTGATGGCGCGTGTCCCGGTCATGTCGCTGCTGCTAGCGGGCCCCAGAGAGCGCGCGCTGCATTGCCGCGTGCACGCCAATTCCAAGTGGCGCGCACTGACATGTCAGTCACCTCAATCGATTTTTTGTAGGAATAGGATTACATAAAAAACAAACTTCTTACAGACAGAATGCCTTGAACTAACATAATGTATGATAGTTCGATTAACATAATATACGATAGTCTGGCAAAGAGAGTACACATTTTACGCTCAAGTAGTGGAAAGATATGTTATACAACAGAACATCACACGGATTAACTAAGACAAACAGAGAGTTAGTAAAAGAAGTGCACGTATCACACGTCTACTTAATGTTGACATAAAAGAATAGCGAGAAAACTCATCTACGTAAATAATATAACAATAACAATCAATTTTCAGTAGTGAAACCTTCCACCAACATACATTAAGTATGTATTTGGAATCAGTTAAATTAACTTCGAACTCACAAGTGTTTTGAATAAGACTATTACGATTTTTGATACCATTCGTATTAGGATATCATAGAAGTCTAAACCGAAGAAGGTAAAATTGAAATGATAATAAAGAGAATGAATTTCATGACATACTCCGTATGGTGTGGAGCTAGGTCGAAATCACTGTCGCCTTCGTACAGGCGATGGGAACGAGCCAATCGAAATTAAGTAAACCATGTTTGTTACTAGATAAACAACAAATAAAATAAAAAAACAAATAAAAATAGAAATTCATAAACGAGTGAGATCTGTCGTAGAAAGAATTGAGACTTAACGAGTGCGGAAACTTAACATACATTCATAACTGGAAAATTAACATACGCAAGGACGACAAATAAATCTACAAAATAAAAATATCGTACCATCAGAGAGCATGCTTGCCTTCTGAAGTAGTCACAGAAAAAAAATACAGATCCCGTAGAAGAAAACTAAAATAATCTAACGATAACATTCAGAAATTACGACAAATGCGAGCCTTAAAAATAAAGAAAAAAGACGCAGCTAAACGGTTAATGATAAAAAAAACTGCGTACGAACAAACAATTCACAGGCCCAAACCTTAAACAAACAACAGAAAATCTAGAAGAAACAAAACACCCGAATATCATCCACATTTTTTACTGGATATCAACAAACGAACCGAAACGAAACGAAACGCGACAAATAAACGACGCCGCCCACTCGAACAACCAACAGGCAGTGCGTCGGAGGCGGAGCGGGCGAAACGGAGCGTGGCGGGCTGTGGCGGGGAGGGGCACGCCCAGCGGAGCGGAAGACGCGCAGTGGCGCCAAGTCGGGCGGAGCGGCGCGCGGCGGGGCGGGGCGGGGAGAGTACGTATTGCGCGGAGGGCAGCGCAGCGCAGCGGGGCGGGGCGGGGCGGGGAGGGGAGGGGAGGGGCGGGGCGGAGCGCGTTGCGATCGGAGAGTTAATTAGCGAGCGCTGTGCTAATGAATTGCTTCGGCGGCGCATCGCCGGTTATTCGGCCGCTCGCCCGCCCCGCCCGCTCCGCCAGCCCGCCAGAGGCCGAGCGAGCGAGTGGGCGAGCGGGCGAGCGGGCGCGCGTTGCCTGATTGCATCCATAACGCGGATTTATTCGCCCGCAGAGACCACCCCGCCCTGCCCTGCCCCGCCCCGCTCCGCCCCGCCCCGAGCGGCGCGCGAAGCGAACCCGGAGCCGCTGGCCCGAAGCCGTAGTAGAGGCTCGAGCTCCGGATATTCTGCGAATGGGAAGTGCCTCATGGACAGTGCCAATGGTAGCTCAAACTCACTTCGAAAAGCTCGGTTCCAATCAATGTTTCTTTTTTTTTTTTTTCGAAATGGAAGTTCCAAGGATAGTTTTACAGCTTACTTGTCCGTTGATTTACATGCATACTTCTGATACTCAGTTGACTTTCCTGCATTAGTTTGGTTTATGATTGTCAGTGACCATTTCAAATGTAGGTTGACAATAAATTATTGAATAATATAGTCTGGAAACCTCAGAGAGGTGGTTTGTGCCCGCCCAAAATGTGGATTGCAGCTCCATCAAAGGGAGTTTTCATTCCAAAATTCAGATCACTGATTTGTAATACAACGAAAAGCAACTCAAACAAATTCATCAAAAATAATTTTAATAAAAGTTTATACTGAAACATAGCTTGCATAATATTTGCGTTGACTTCATGTCAGGTGAGCACACTTCCACTGCACACAGTTGTTACTTTGATTTTCAGCAAACGCTAGTCTTAGAGATAACTATAGATAATAGAATTCATGCAAAAGTAAAAATGGACTAGGATTTCAAAATACGCTGATGACGCTCCAGTACTTTACAACGAGTACTTGCGCTACAATTGGTGATGTTAATGAAAAAGTTATTTTATTTCGAAAAGGTCAGTAGCCTAATAACGCTTAGAATAATGAACGATCTATAATTTTGCTGGAAAGTATGCCCTCTTAATGAGAAATTATTTGCACATTGTGACGAATCAACCGAAGTTCAGTTTATCGCACAACCTTTGAACACGGGTAGGGAGTCCCCGTCTGCGACACCACAATGGCAAACACCCAGGGACTTTGACGCCGGAGACATTGATAAACACAGAGGTCACTCCCCGTACTCAACATTGACAGACGGCGTATTGAATCCTCATGCGTGACATGACGGACGAGCTGGGGAATCAGAAAAAGAGACGCAAGTGTGACGCAAGACATTCTGGGGAGTCCGACTAATTTCCGGGATTCACCTAGCACGTGATTAAATCGACAAATCACACACCGAAGACAAGAGATGAGAAACAATCAGATCGACGAGATGAGAGGGGGGAGACGAGTGCTAGTGAACAGCGGAGAGATGGACAGGAAGAAGGTTTCAAGGGATTGGATTTTGATTGATTGATATTTTCGCGTTTCCGGGCGCGACAACTGCTTTGGTCATTAGTCCCGTAAGTGTAGTGCATTTTTTCTCGGGAGATGGCTGTGATCTTCCCCCGCTCGATGGCGAGATCCGGCGCCGACCTACTGTCGGCTAGCGGTATTGATCGGAGAAACCACGGAAAACTACCGATCAGAGCAGCCAGCCGCTAGAATTCTCCTCCAGACAGCGACTGAATTCGACCTAGCTGAAAAGGTAGTGTCGAAAATCCTACCGCCGTCGGGACTCGAACCTAGCACCTCCCGGTCAGAGGCGCTGCAGTGACATCAGTTGATGCACTGAGCTACTGCTCCCGGTTCAGGGGATTGGAGAAGTCGGGCGTTTGGAAGAAGATTTCAGAGAGTCGGAGGAGCTGGACATATGAGAAGGTTTTAGACTCGCGGGGCCACGAACGTGAGAGGCAAATAGCTGCAAGTGATAGACACTCAGGGGAGTTCACAACGTCGCGTGATAGTGATAGACGAGCCGAAAATTGAACCGACTTATCAGAAGCGACTGTGCGTAAGTGCAGCACTTAGTGAGGACTGAGACGGTGACGGAGGTGGGGACAGCCCATCGCATGCAAACATGCACCGTGCCGGGGCGCCCGTGCAGACAAGGTCCGACCGACGGGCAAGAGACCGCCCAACTGTAAAGGGCATTGACCTCAGCCACGCTGCCACATCTGCGCCTGATGTCAACCTTCAGTCTATGTAAACTATCGGACTCCGTGTGCTTTGCGGGCAACGCGCTGTTGCAGGGAATAAATGTGCTCAAGCCACGCCTGATATGATATCATTTCAGCCTTCCCACATTTCCCTAGCCAAGCAACCCCGAAAATAAACTCTCCCCGATTACAGCTCGTCTCGAATTCACGTTTGGGATTGCTTCTACAGCTGGGGGCTGTTCTAACAAGAGGCAATCGCTACCGCGATACGTGTCTGCGTCCGACCGCAGGCAGGTAATTCGTCGAAGAGCGGCGATCAACAGGCCAGTTGTTCCGGGTGACCCCCGACCGGCCCCAGGGACCAAAGATCTGTGGTCGCAATATTTATAGCTTTACTTCTTAAAGCTATATCCAATAATTAAAATGTGAAGTACGTTCACATGATATGGAATCACTTGTCAGTCCGAGTTCAGGAATGGTAGCAGCAACGACACCCACGATACCCTTTTTTAATCAAGAAAACGATTATCAAAGTAAAATTAATACACCAAACAAATTAATGGAGCTACAGAATGGCACAGTCTTTCTCATACTAGTTAGTTTTCTCATTTCTGTGGTCTGGTCTAGCTTTTTGATCTTGCCCCATAGTCTTCCCAGCTGCCATCTTGACAGACGGACGTTTTGTAAAGAACACTTTTTCGGAATCAGGGGACACAAAACGTGTTTTTCATATGAAATATCGAAATCAATTTTTCGAAGCATTACATAACTTTCTCTACACTACATGTATATTACTACGTATATACGCAAGTTTACGAAATGCAAAAAAAAAAAATGCATTCAATACCATCAATAAGTAACTGAACCTGTGTTCTTTCAATAACACGCGAATACTTAAAATTAAGATTTGTTTCCCCGACGAGATTCTAAAGGAGGCAGAAAATTGGTATTCCCATGCGTGTCCCTGAAGACAGACAAGGAACCATTCAGAGGCCCAGCGCTCTGCGAGGTGAAGCTTGTGGCACACTCTATGCATCGTTGCAGGACTAAATCGCACGGGGAATGCCCGAGTACTCGTAAAGTTGACACGCGTCCAGTCGCGCCAGTCTCGGCCAGCACGAGGTTCACAATGTTAAACGCTCGCAAGAGCGTAACGAGACACATCGGTGAAAAGCATGAAAACTCATGCTTTCGAGTGAAATAATAATTATTACTTGACACCGTAACTAATTAAATAAACTTTAATTTAATTATACTCAAGAAATTGTAATTGAAATATTTCATCATTAAGGCACAATTCATGTAGTCAATAGCATCTCTGAACGAATTGTATTCGTTACCGGTCCCATTGAATACTTCCTTGGCAGTACGGAAAAATTTGCGTTCTATTCGCGATTGGGGTAAGAAAAAGTAAGTCTGTTATGGAAGTAATGAATATCGACAGATTACTTTTTCGCAAGAACTAGTGGTGCTGTTGAATGGCACAGACTTTCTCGTAGTAAAGTTTTCTAATTTACTTGGTGTGGATTGGCTTTAGGGTCTTACCCCATACCCTTGCCAGCTGGCATCATTTGCCCCTAAGCACATTTTTTGACATTATCCCAATTTTATGTTTCCTAATTGGAGAACCAAAATATGAATGTAGAAAAAAATAAAGAAGTGTGAAGTCTCGTCCTAAATGGAAATTTTCATTAAAAAACGTAGAGCTGCTTTTTAAGAAAATAGCGTTTAAGCGTAATTGTAAATACAAATTTGAAGCTCAATTTACAGAAAACTATTGAGTTTTCGAAAAACTTCATTTGACGTCATTTGAAGCACATATACTCACAATCTGAACTTATATACTGAAATTATGTATACAAATAGCTGGCAATGTACATATTATCAGCATAAGATATATTTAAAAAATTAATATTTTTTGTGGAATTTTTGAAAAAACAAAAGAATACACCAAAGTGGACTTTATGCCGTATTAAACAGTGCAACTAGCACTATCCATTGGATAAACTCGAAGAAAAAATTTGGAGCCATTTTCTAAAAAATGACGTTTGAGCGTTTCTGAAAATGCGGAAATTTGAACTCATTTTCACAGAAAACTGTTGAGTTTGCGGGAAACTTTATCTGATATTATTTAAAGCACATGCACTCATAAATACAATAATGTGAATAAATTGCTTCTAATTTAAATATTACTGACGTGAGAGAAAGTAAAAGAAATTACATTTTTGGAATTTTCTGAAAAACAGAAGAATACAGCCATATGGCGTTTATGCCATCGTATAGGGTACATTTGGCCCCATGCCAAAAACCTAAAGAAAACATTTGGAGCCGTTTCTGAGAAAATCTTGTAATTTTTTTAAAATTGCAAATATTGCACGCACTATTGCACTAAAACTACTAAAATGTTCAAAAAAATCTACATGACCTTAATTAGAAAACTGTTTATGAACAACAAATTTCATTTGAAGGGAAAATGTCCATTTTCAATTTTACAGTTGTAGGAAGCCACCGAAAAAATTTTAAATTTTGCAATTTTGGAAAATTTGAAGTAACCATGAAAAATATGACCTGTGCCACCTTTATAAGTGTATTTTTGTTTATTCTTACAAGAAATTTAAAGAAAAAATGTGAAGCCGTTTATGAGAAAATTTTGAAAATTTTCGGGGGTTGCATGTAAAGTACCTCCAAATTTTATAATTTTTTTTCAAAATCTCAAAGCTTGAACTAGAGGCAGATGGACAGGTGTCTCTTCAATTAGGAAAAAATCGCACGCATAGTTTAGGCGGTAGTGTTGTTCACATACACCAGATGGACGGACGGACGTTTTGCTTGCAATTAATTTTTCAGCATCAAGGACTCACAAAACAGGGATTCTGTCTACACCATGTGTTAGTAGATTTTATTTTCGTAATTTAGCAACTGGATTTATCTACATTCTTGTTTTCAGGGTCAGACAATGCATTTTTTTTCTGCATAAAATACATAAAAATCTATAAAAGTAGGTCACATGCTGAGTCATATTGGAATTCCACCGCGGAATACAGTCTTGGAATTCAGGAGCAATTCACGGGAACCGCGGTGGAATGTCAAGATTGCTCACAATTCCGAGAATGTAATTTGATCAACCGTGTCCCCTTTGTGTCCCTCTAATATTGACTTCCTCTACCCACATCAAGGAAACTCTGCGCTCAGACATTTTACAAGTGACAATCTTATCCATGTGTTGGAATGTGGCCTATCCCCAAGACCCTTCATTCAAGGGAGGGTTGATAAGTTTTCGGTCGCCCGATTGCGATCTTTTTCAAGGCTAATTACGCGAAGGTGCTGCGTACAGTTTATGTAACGATACTTAATGTACAGGACCATGTGAGCGCACGTTTCATGGTGACGTTTTGGTATTATTTCTCTTTCTCCCTCCCTCCTCTGTTTCTCTCTCCTTTCCTTTCTTTTCCTCCCTATACTGTAGTATAGGCAAAGAAAGTAATGGACTTCATCAATACGACCTCAAATATTCGGTCGTAAAATCCATTTTGAAGGTTTTTTGAACTGTGACTTCACAGGCACGCCAGGTTTAAGGTCTACGTATTAATGCTATTCCAAAAACGCTTAAGATTCATGAGGTGGTAAAGAGATACACGCAATTTTGTACCTGAAAATCGGGATTATTTGTGATTCAGTACGAATGGAGGGATGTGCCACACGTCACTCCATCAGATTAGAAGCGTGAGGAGAAACTTGGTAATTACCTCAGAAATAAGATATATTAATGTCGTTCTGAAATAAATAAGATACTTTAAATTTTGGAGTACGTTACATGAAGCCTCAAAAGACATTTACAAACATTTTCCTGGAAAGTAGCTGAACATTTTTCTTTTATTTATTTATTTGTTTTTTTATTTATTTTTTTATTTATTTGTTTGTTTATTTGTTTATTTATTTATTTATTTATTTGTTTGTTTATTTGTTTGTTTGTTTATCTATTTATATATTTATTTATTGCTCAAAAAAGTATATAAAAATACGGTGTAGTTCCGATTTTCATGAAAGTCTGGGATACTGAAAGTTAATGAACAGAAATATGAACGTGCTACTCAACTAAATGTGATTTTTGCTTTAAATGAAAGCTAGTTGGCTTCACCTTTTGTATCATGTGCTATTATTAACTTGTTTTTTAGTTTAAATATAAAATTTTAATAATGCCTCAAAATTAATATAATGAACGCTTTAATAAAATAATAATGTTTTAATACAATGCTCTGCTGTGTTTTTGTTCTTGGCGTCATTGGCTAATTACGTTGTTTAGTTGTGTAATTATATTGAAAGGTGTCGAATAATAGTCCATTGAAAACATTAAATGTTTCGTCGTTTAGTGCGAGAAGTTTTATAATAATGAGACTCATTTCGTTTGTAAGTCAAGGTGGATCGCAAGATCTTTTAAAAGTTCACTAGATCATACATGTCCAGATTTTGATAAATAGAAAACATTTCACTGTTTCACTTCACAAACATTTCCTTTGTTACTGTTTCAGAAACATGTTTAAACCTGTGTTAACATTTTTTAAAATAATTTATTTATTCTTGTTCGGTACTACAATATCTCTCAGTACCTAAGTGTAGTAACTATCATAACAATTATTGCTTATTTGGGAAAACTTACAGAAGTAACTTCTGAGCGTTCTTCTATAACACCTTATAAGTTTGCATAATTATAAGTTGAGTCAGTAAGTATTTACAGTACATTACAAAGTAATGATGTATTTCACAATTTGTAAATACTCTAGTTCGTTATTAAAAAGAAAAGATGAGTTAATTATGGAGGTTGTAGTAGGTCTTCAGCAAAGCGTGAATGAATACGTGGATAAGACTTAGCTGATTTGCCAAGATTATAAATATTGTGAACAGGCCAAGTAGAGAGACTGGAGAAGAATTTAGTGGAGAGGAGATTACTTGAGGGTTTTAAAGGAACAATGCTTAGTTCTTCTAAAAAATTTTGATTGTTTGGAATAAACCGAAGAGCTTTTAGAATACTTCTTAAGTATTTTGTATTACCTCTAGTATTTGAAAATTAGATTTTGCAATGAACATTGAGAGTGATTGTAATGTTGCAGAATTTATAGACCTCCCTCATTTGTTTCGTCTCAGAGAATAAGTACCGAACGACTTGGAATAATATTGTGAAGGGAGTTTCCATTTACCGAACAATGCGTATGATGTTCTTGTCTGTTGTGTTTTTTCAACAGCTCTTTCTTTGGATTGTTGTGATTGCAAGGGTTAGGTGGCCCAAATTTATTTTCGTATCTGTACTACACCTCCATTGTTAAAGCCAGAGCTTCCTTTTTAAAAGCAATTTATACCTCAATTGAATTGCGTTATGGAGATCGCGACCAAACCACAAAAATGCAAAACTAGGCCACGGCGCTTTCTTGACAGCTTATCACCATTCTATGATTTTCACAATCCAACCAATCAATGTTTGTGTTGTGCTGATATTTGGAGGCATAAAAGCTAAACCACATATTAAGTATGGTTCTTACGTTCATAAATCGCAGAAAATTATCGCTACGATTTTTGTTGATAAAATTATGAAAAGTGTTGTAAATTGGGTGTGAGTATCTTACAAATACATCCCTCACAAGTTTCATTTTTGGCGTACATCCTTGGTGCTCGAAATTTTGAGATATCCCAATATTCTAAGACAGTTTTTCAACCATATTGATTCTGAAGGCTTGGATGTTTTCTGATTAACTACGTTAAATTGTGGATTTTAAAATGCTGTCATGCACCTTTTAAAAATTCTGAGTAATTCTCGTGAAATAACATTTAGAGCAGGAAACGTTTTGGCATGCCACGCATTCTCTCTGCTTTAAATTTTCTTTATCCTGTCCAGAATACATTTGCATGCCACAAAGTCATATACAAATATAATGGAATATTGTAAACCTTCTTATTCATTCAAAAATTGAAATGAAATTTGATTTCATCCCCAATGAGTAAGCGACACAATGTAATGCTTACCACTTCCACACTTCGACACATAGTTTCATACCTTTAGTAATGATTTTTTAAATCTTTGTTTAATTGAGAATTGCGGAGTTTCCTCGAGAAAGAAGAAAGAAAGAAAAAAAGAGAGAAAGAATGAAAGAAAGAAGGAAAGAATGAAAGAAAGAAGGAAAGAAAGAATGAAAGAAATAATATAGTCCGCGAGGATTTCTTTTGTTTAGAAGAAGTAGCAACATATTTAGATTTAAAATAATGAAAATAAAGATTAGTTACTAATATTAAAGAATATAATTTACTGACAACGAGAAGTTCCTTACGGGTTTTTAGCGAACTCTTAGGAACTGTTCATTCAACTAGAAATACAACTGTTTTGAAAATAATATGTAGGTCATTCAATAAGTAACAGGTCAATTCGCTGCTGCTCAAAAACTGTTCAATTAATAAATACAATATTTTCAGAACGTTACGTTAGAACCTTGTTATGGTATTTGTTCATCAGTTCGACACCATCTTGAAATCATAACCTGGACATCACTCAGTTAACAATACGGGTACTCTCGAGCATTGCACCGTGGAAGAACAACATGCTTTGGTAAGAGTTTTAGTCGCAGAGGGAGTCAAAGGTTGTGAAACTCACGGCAAGATGCTGAAAGTGTACGGCAGAAATTGTTTGAACCGTTCGAACGTGAACAAATGGGTGGATCGGTTTAAAAGTGGCTGTGTTAGGATGACTGACGAGCACCGAAGTGGACGACCGGTCGAAGTTGCATTTTTCTGCCTCGAATCTCGCATTGACATGTGAATTCGAAGTAACAAGTGTATTACTGTTGAACTGATAGCTGAAGAAGTGCATGCGAGTGCTGGAGCTGTCCACTTCATTCAGAAAAAAACTGCATTACAAGAAAGACTGTGCGAGATGCGTTCTAAGACAACTTACGGATACTCATTAAGATATCAGATCTTAAATCAGTCAACTACTGAAAGAACGTAGTTCAATTGAAAAGCAAGTATTTTTCAGATGACTAGTAACATATGTATCTATCATTACGAGCCTGAATCCAAGCGATAAAGCCTTCAATGGAAGCGTACAAATTTTCCCTCTCGGAAGAAATTCAAGAGTCAGGCTTCTGCAGATTAGTCATGATTACAATATCCCGGGACTCACAATTGCCTATTTCTTGTGGTTATCTCGGAGATCAACGAGCTTTTAACAGCCAATATTACAGCTCGAAATATTATGCTCGAAAACAAATTAAAGCCTGCCATTCGTACAAAACGTCGTGGACTGTTGACAGAAGGGGTCATTTTGCTTCATGACAACGCGCGCCCACATACGGCCCGCATAACTCAAGAGACACTTCAAAAAACGGGGTGACAGATCCTTCCACATTCCCTCTACAGCCCGAATCTTGCCTCATCGGACTTCCACCTCTTTAGACCCCTGAAAGAGGCTTTACGTGGAAAACAGATGTGACGCAAAAGTGGCTTCGAGATCTACCGAAGGAATTTTATGTTCGAGGCATACGCAAATTAGCAGAACGATGGGATAAATGTGCAAGTGTTCTTGGAGGGTATATTAAAAAGTAGACAAAGTATTATATTTATTAAATAAATCGTTTTTGAGCTGTAACAATTTTTCTCGTTACTTATTGACTGCCACTTAATAAATATATTCGTGGTAGTGCCAATGTCAATTCCGAAACAGAAAAACATTTCAGTGTCATTTTATATTATTAATTCCATTATAATAATTTAGTTTTTGTTCATTTCTACTCAACCTTTGAAATATTACAAAGGGCATTTTTAATACATCAGCACGGCAGTGTTTATACCCGTATTTAAATAAACATGAGTGAATTCTTCAGAGATTCCCATCACTAGTCCAACATTTACAAGAGCCCTTTAGCGACCAAATATTTCCACCGACCGAAAATATTAAATATATATATAAACACTGTACAATAGGCAGCGTATCGCCGGTTACAAGCGGCCTAACACGCCGCGCCCCGCTGCAACATCGCGCGATATTTTCGGCAGTTCCAATGGATGCGCGGGCGAATTCCCGTACCAACCGCCGGCTAATGGATATTAATTAAATTTAGGCAACACACGCGCGCGGCCGAACGCAGCGCTGGCGCGGGGCGCGGCGGAGAGGCGACGAGGGGAGTGGACGCGGGAAGGGGCGGGGGGAGAGCGTGGCGGGAAGGGGCGTGGATGGGATGTTATTGGGGAATGGGAGAGGGGGTGAATTTGGGAGGTGTAGGGATGGGCCGGGTGTGGGGTAAGTTGGGTGAGGAGTGAGACGGGGTGGGGTTGGGACGTTGGAGTAAGGGGGTGAATTAGGGTGGTGTGGGGATGGGCTGGGTATGGCGGTCCTGTGTGTGGAGAGGGGCGAGGCGGGGACGGGATGTTGAATATGGAAGGGAGGTGGATTTGGGAGGTGTAGTGATGGGCGGGGTGTGGCGGCCGTAGGTGAGGTGGGTGTGGACAGGGGTGGGATGGGGACGAGATGTTGGAGGTGGGAGACGGGTGGACTTGGGAGATGTAGGAATGGGCGGGGTGGGGTTTGTGATGGGTACGTTGGGTGAGGAGTGGGACGAGGTGGGACAATGGAGATTGGGAGTGAATTAGGATGGTGTGGGGAAGGACGAGGAGTGACGGTCCTGGGTGGGGATTGGAGTGGGGCGAGGACGGAATGGAGGGCTTGGGCGGGGAGTGGGGATGGGCTGAGTGTGGCGGTCCTGGGTGTGGAGTGGGGCGAGGCGGGGGCGGGACGTTGGAGATGGGAGAGTGGAGAACGTGGGCGGGGAGTGGGGATGGGCAGGGTGTGGTGGGTGTGGAGTGGGGCGGGGCAACGCGCTCAAGCCACTGCCGCCTGACGCTGCGCCGCCCGCGCGCACGGCGGCGGCGGCGGCTTCGTGTCCGCGCCGCGCGAGGCCAACAAAATGATTTTTCACGGGCGCCGCGGTGCTGGATGCGGCGGCCGGAGGCGGGGGGGGGGGCGCGAGGGGGGCCGGGGGCGGCTCGGGGCGGCCCCTCGGGGGAGGCGCTCGCGACCCGTCAGCCGGAAATCAAGACTAATGCGGACACGGAACTGCACTCGTGGGCTGCTCCCGTGGGGGCCCGCGCCCGCGCCCGCGCCCCGCCCCCACGCCACCGCTCCGCGGGCGGCGCCGCCGACCACACCGCGGCGGTGGCGGCGGCGGAGGCGCGCTGGCGCGGGCGAGGCGTGGCGCGGCAGGGCGGTGCGGGGCGGGGAACCGGCAGGCGCAGCGTCTTCCCGGGTCCGGACCACTCCGCCCAGAGAACGGGCGATGTGGGGCCTGAGGGGGAGGAGAAAGGGGGATGGCGGTGGCGTGAGGAAGGAACGGCGTGCGCATTAAGTGTAAGGGTTGTGATGATAGAAACGAAAACAATGACTATCTTCTTGGAGACGAGGCGGGAGATGTAATGGCTGTCGTAATAGTAATGATAATGGAGGGGTTGGTTGGAGACCAATTGGGCCTTTGAGGAGGCAGATCGGTGACGGAAGTGATGCGCCAAAGCGTCAGGCGGTCGGTTCCACGAATGGGAACGGCGCCGGGGAGTCTTCCAGGAGGCTGGCATTGTGCATTAGTATCTTGTAGAGACGAGTGCGGTGGTGTGCAGTAGCTGCTGCTGCCAAGATTACGTCTCCTGGAACCTCCCGGCCAGCTCCGTTCCGCCGCTCTGGACGCGGGCACAAGGCAGCCTGCACGGCGAGAGATGTCGGAGACAGGGGTCGTAGGGCGTCTCTGCTTCGCCCCGCTTGGCCACCCGCAGTGGTTCCAGCAATGCGGGGCACGAGGTGGAGAGAGGCGGCGGTTGGTGGGACGGTGAGGTAGACTGATACGTGTGGAAGGCGGAGCGGGGCTGAGAGAATGGAAGCGGGTTGGAGTGGAGAGAAGAGAGGAAAGGAGGGGAGGAGTGACGCAGAGCGGGCAATAGCGGGCTAGTGCTGTACGGAGAAGATGAAGCGGGGCGAGACGTGGCGGAGAGGGATGGAGAGTGTACATAGAATTGGTATGGAGTTGGGGGGGGGCGATATGAAGTGGAACGGGTGGTGCATGGTAGATGTAGGGGAACGGGGGAATGATGAGGGGGCGGGGCGAGGCGGAGCGTGGTGGGGCGAGGCGGAGCGGGAAGGTGCGTGGCGACGTGTGGAGGAGCGAGGCGGGGTTGGACGGGGTGGGGATGGGTAGTGGTGGAGCGAGGCGGGGAGGAGCGGGGTGGGGCGGAGCGGAGCGGGGCGGGGGGGCGGGGCGGGGGACCGGGGCGGAGCTGGGCGGGGCGGGCCGGGCCGGGCCGGAGCAGGGTTGGGGCGAGGAGGGCCGGGGAGCACGGGAGCGGGGTGGAGCGAGGCGGGGGGGCCGGGGCGGGGCGGGGCGGGGCGAGGCGGGGCGGGGCGGGCCGGGGCGGGGCGGGGCGGGCCGGGCCGGGCCGGAGCGGGGTGGGGCGAGGAGGGCCTGGCCGGGCCGGAGCGGGGTGAAGCGAGGAGGGCCGGGGAGCACGGGAGCGGGGTGGAGCGAGGCGGGCGGAAAGGAGAGGCCTCGTCGGGGGAGCCAGGGCTCCGAGGGCGCGGGCGCGCTCTGCTGGGGAAATTGAGGTTTAACTCGCGCGCCGCGCCGCTCGCATGCAGATGGGAGCCCCTTGGAGCGAAGTGGCCCTGCGCGGGGCGGCGCCAGATGCAAGTGAATCCTTTAGCAATTCATGCGCAGTTTTTGGCAATTGATCAAACGAGATGGAATGGAAATGCAACAATTTTTTTCGGAATCTACCTACTTACCTACCTTAAAATCTAATTGTAAATTTTATAACCATGTTTTTCATAGTTTAGAGCTCCTGAAACGTCTTCGTTCAAGTTTTGTGATTTGAAAAGTTGGCAGAATAATAATAAGAGATTATTTGAAGTGCGTCGGGATATTTTATTCTTCTTGAAAGGCTATCGAGGCACAATATGGTAAATAGCGCATAAAATATATAATAGATCAACTATATCGTAGAAAAAACAAATAATAAGGAACAAATGATTTAAATGGACAAAATATAGAATAGAAAAATATTTAACGAGAACCATTTTTTGCATTAACGAAATTGTGACAATAGAATTTTTTGTAAATGTAGTACTGTAAATGGAGCTAAAGAAAAGATCTTTCTTATATTGTGTTAACAAATGTGAATAAGTTTCATCTCAGAAGACGAAAAGTCAAAGGAAATTCTCAGCCAGAAAAGAAAAATAAGAGAAAGAAAAGAGAGGATAAAATTATGTGGTTAAATCGCTTCTTCCGATGGGAGATAAAGCGCACGGCTACAACATTCCATTTCCCTGAACGCAAACCCATTTCATTCTCAAATCCTACACGTCAGGAGATCCGTAACGCGAGAAGAATCTTCTAGCGACTGCGAAACAGTCGTCAAGAGAGCGGGGCCGGAGTCACCTCGTGGAATATTTATTAAAATTTAGTAGACAGACTTTTCCCCTTCGCGCCACCGCGCGGACTGCTTTCAGCGCTCCGCGGGAGGATTCCTGTGCGTGCGAGGGGAAGGATGGGAGGCACTCGACTCGAGGCACCGCCGGCGGAGCAGACACACAACAACATCTGCTACATAAGATTGTTAGGAAACATACACAATCCAAATACGAGAATAAGTCTGTTCTCAATCTTTATAAATGACCACAACAACAGTCCAAAGTTAACTACGTGACGAGTTTCAAAATAAGAATAATGATTTTCACTGTATTCGGTTGATTAATTGATTAGTGATTCCGAGTGCGTCAACTGCGGGTGCTAAGGTTATTAGTCCCGGAAGTGTAGTGCATATTTTTTTATCGCGGGAGGTGGCGGTAATCTTCTCTCGCTGGGCGACGAGATCCGGCGCTGACCTACCGTCAGTTAACGGCTTTCCCCAATCAGGTATATCCCACCAGAGTCTCCCGACAAGTACGACAGTGTAGTGTAAGTGTGTGTAAGAAAGAGGAAGGGAAGATCACGCGAGGTTTGTAAGGGTATTGCTCCGGCCTTCACCAGATGTAGATCGAAGAAACAACGGAAATCTACCTACCAGAGCAACCGGCCGCTAGAATTCTCCTATAGACAGCGCCTGAATTCGACGTTGCTACCTAACTTGTCTGGAAAATCCTGCCACCATCGGGAATCGAACCCTTGGATCTCCTGGTCAGAGGCATCGCAGTGACATCAATTGAAGCCTCGAGGCAGCTAAGCTGGTTCCTCAGTATTTGGTTTATTTCAGCACCAACTCTTCGATACTTTCAGAAAAAAGGATATTACATTAAAAAGCCATATATGCACTGCTTGCTCACCTGTAGGCCGGATGAAAATCATCGGTCTGTTCAAGCTTCTTTAACTGAATCAAACAGACAGTAATTACACAAAACACGATTGAAACTGTATCTGTGATGCTCTGACACCTCGAAGTACAGTAAGAGTTGGGATGGTGTTGGATGTCTCTCATCATTTCTTCAGAATCAGGGCACAGGAAACATAATTGCTCAACATTGGAATCAGTAATGGATGCCCTCGGCTTTTCTCATCATGCATGTTTGTTTGACTGCTTTTAATGGTTAAATCTACTGATAAACTCTTTGTCAAGGAGCATTCCTTACACATTTTGCTGAAAGACTTCTTAGGTTTTTAGTTATGGTACACGCTCGGATCACATAAAACAGATTACCACAGTCTATTCCTTTTTCGGTACAAACGTAGAGCGGTGCAGCGACGTTTACGTCACAATCATTCAAACAAACATTAAATGATAACGCTGAAACGGACGAAAAGTAAAGTAAATGACGTCATATTTAGGATTAGAAGTTTACAAAACCTACTGACGTGACGATTAGAACGAAAGTGTAAACACTTAAAGACTTAATCTGGTATGATCGCAAAGTAAAAACTCAACGGATGTAAAAAATGAGGATATGAAGATAGGAATTTCTACCTTGATAGCCGAGGTCGCTAAGGCTATAGATCCGAGGCCGCTAAGGCTAGGGAACGTGGCCAACTTGGCTCGAAGGGGTCACGGGTTTGAATCCCTCCCAGGTAGGTTTGTGTTTGTCCATGTCCTTATGTGATCCCCTTACTGTTACCCAATGTTAGAAATCACAATTGTCGCTATATGACCTAATTAATGACCAGTTAAAGAACGACCTTAAATTAAAAATAAGAACACGCAGATGAAACGAGTAGAAAAAAGCTATATTTTGAGAATGTGCTAAAATGTTTGGTTGCCAGTTGTCTTTCCACCGTATCTATCAGCTGCCGCCGACCACCTGTCCCTAAACGTTAAACGTGGTGCAGTGTTCAATATTGGTGATTTGATACTTTAAGGTACGGTGACATTTCATTCGTGTTCATTCTGGGAGACCTCGGTCACACACATATAATATTTCAAACACTCGTTAGAGCGCAAACGCAGTCGCATTGTCTCCCTTGAGTTCTGATGAACGCGCCTCAAATTCAAAACTTGATAGAATGGTACGACGTGATCTCTTTTAATGGTCCTGAGGCACTCAACATGGGGGTACGGAAATTTGTTTCGTTATACCTACAAAGAAGCACCAAGTAGCTTAATTTCCTTTAGAGCAGACCGCGAGCAAAAGACCATTGCCCCCAAAAGCAGTACCAGATGGTTTCAATTTCTATTTTAGCAGACCGCGAGCAAAAGAATATTCAGGGCAAAAGCAGTACCGGATGGTTTCAAATTATTTTATAGGGGACCGTGACCAGAAGAACATTCACTCAAAAACGCAGTACCAGATGGTTTCAATATCTGTGTAGGAGACCGCAGCCAGTAGAACATTCACACCAAAAGCAGTGCGAGATGGTTCAATTTCCATTGCAGAGGCACATTCACGGGAAGCAGTAGGAGAAAAGCGACTACGCCGGCCCGTAGTTGCGCTAGTCCGCTGCGTGTGTGGGTGGGTGGGGAGGGGGGGAGTGTCGCCCGTCGGCCGCAGGCGCGCCCCGAGGCGCATCCACCGCCCACGCGAATCGAGTTCTCAGCGGGGCGCTGCCATTCCGCCTCCGTCGCCCGGGGCGTCTTTAAATTTTCAGTCCCCGGGGCGCCCTCGCCCTCGCCCTCCCCCGCGCCCTCCCCCCACCGCCTTCGCCGCCGTCCGAGCGAGGCGGAGCAAGAGGAGGCCTCCGATCAGTCCCTGTAATTCCATTGAAAGGTCGCATCAATGATGGACGCGCCCGCCCGTGCGCCCAGGAAGTGGCTCAAGGCGGAGGCGGCATCGCTGGCCACGGCGGGGCCGGGCGGGGCGGGGCGGGGAGGGGCCGTGGGAGTTGCGTGAGTAGCGGCTGCGGAGGTGACGTGCGCTGCTAGAAAAAGGCGAGATGGCGGCAAGAGGGCAGCATGAAAGTGAGTGGGCGGCTAGAACTTTGGCGAGGGCAGCGGCTAGGACGGCGACGAGAGCGGCGGCTAGAGCGGTGGGTAGGGCGGCGACTAGGGAGGCGGCTAGGGCAGCGACTAGTGCGGCGGCGGCGAGGACGGTGTTGAGGGCGGCGACGAGGGCGGTAGCGAGGGTGTCAGCTAGGGCGGTGGTGAAGGCGGCGGCGAAGGCGGCGGCTAGGGCGGCGTCGAAGGCGGTGGCGAGGGCGACGTCGACGGCAGCGGCAACGGCGACGGCGACGGCGACGGCGACGGCGAGGGTGGCGGCGAGGGTGGCGGCGAGGGCGGCGAGGGCGGCGAGGGCGGCGAGGGCGGCGAGGGGGCGAGGGCGGCGAGGGCGGCGAGGGCGGCGAGGGCGGCGAGGGCGGCGAGGGCGGCGAGGGCGGCGAGGGCGGCGAGGGCGGCGAGGGCGGCGAGGGCGGCGGCTTGGGAGCGGCGAAAAGGCGCTGGTAGTAGCAAAGATAGCAGCGGCGGTGATTGTGGCGGCGTGGGCGGTGACGGAAGTGGTTGTGGAGGCGAAGGCCTGAGCTGTGAGGACGAAGGGGGTCGAAGGAGCACTCAGCCTCTAGATGATGAAAGGTTGATGCGAGCTGGTGCCGGTCGCTCGCTTGTGACAGCACTCTTGCATGCGATAGTCTAGCTTCAGAACCTCGTAGAAACCGACCACCAGGAGACACAAATATTGAAACAACTACTTGGGAACACTCTCGTTCATCTTTTACTTAACTTCAAACCTGGAATATTGTATGAAAGTAATAACAATTATGTTACTCGTCTATGAAATTCGTCTCGCAGAAGTGTTTGCTCCGGTGTGCGCCCACGAACATGAGATCACCATCTCATTTTTAATAATTTCGCTGTTTCTACTTACCCCACGTCGCAATTCTTCTCATTCTTGTGGACAGTCATATAAAACACAAAGTTCCAACAAAAAGATCATACATTTTACGTAAGATCTGGATGGTTAATGAATCAGCAAACGATAACTAGCTCCACTTCTGCGAATACTTTTTTCTGTATTCTTGAACCACCAATTAATTATAAAAACTGCCTTCCTCAAGATTTCCACAATCTTCTAATAACTTTAAGTCGCTACTAATTGGGTATATTAACAAGAGTTTTATTTTATATATTACGACATTATCGTCATGCCATTTCTTTCGATCTCTATTCAGCCTCTCCAAAAGCAAACTTGCCTCCATAGCAACCTATTATATTACTCAGTTGTTCATTCCCTCATGAGTTGATACACTTGTACTATGTTCTATTTTCATTTCATAACAAATTAGTTTCACCAAATACTCGTATATGTATGCAAGCCAACAATGAATATTCAGTAGTCTTTGTACGGGTAAATAATGAATGCAAGAGCTCTGTAGCAAAAAAATGATAGCCCTAAAAATCGTAGTTTTTGTAAGACAATTACTTTCGGCTCTATTACTTGTCATTGCATTTTGAAACCTAAATATTAGTTTAACTTACTCTTAGAAGAATTTCAGTACATGTCATTTTTACTTAACTTGCTTGAAGCTCTTAAATCGAAATATTCACAAGCGTTATCTGGAAACCGTTTACGGATTTCTATATTCCGTTCCTTTCAATTCTTCACAGCGAATACTGACAGCGGATATATGTGGCGCATTCAGAAAGTTTCCTCAGTTCAACGAAAAGAAAACCATTCCATGAAAATATATTTTATGAGAAAACTTGATTGTAGATCATACAGATGTTTCACTACTTTTCCGTAATAACCATCAGAACCGAGACGTTTGGTATACCGTGGGACCAACCTTTACATCCTTATGATGTAGAAGTCAGCCGTTTCAGAGAGATACCAGTGTTTGACAAGCACGTGCAATTATGCGTCACTGTGATTCGTGTAATATTGAGTGGACAGGAATTTCTTGAGATGAAAGAAAATATAGAAATCCCTGGGGCAATTTCCATCTTTATTTACACCGCAATAAATTCATGTCCAGTCAGTATTACGCTAATCAATATGACGCACAGTTGCAGGTAACCGTCAAATACTGTACATTTCCGAAGCGCCAGACATGGACGATAGAGAGATACAATTGTTGATCCCACGGTATAGAAAACGTCTCAATTTAGCGGTGATTGTTAAAAAAAATCTCACATGTGCTGTATTTCTAACTATCAAGTTTTCCCTCCTCTAACAAAGGCGTTTTCTTTTTGTTAGCATAAGAAAATTTACTTTCTAGATACCTTCCGTAAGCCTAAAAAATTATAGCTGTTTCAAACATTAAATTTAGTTGCTTTTATAAGTGGTGTATTAACGTTTAAGTATCGTTTCTATTGTGTTGAATGATGAATTTCGAATCCAACAAGTCACATAATTCAAATGGATCGCGTGAATAAAATAGCTCGATTAAATTCTCTAATTGTGTTTACGGCCCGATGAGTAACTTTCTTTTAATTCCAACCTTGCCGAATTGTGTGATGTCAAGTTCCTAGGTCATCACGCACCATTTCACTTGCATTTTTATTACACAAACACATCATTAAGCATTCATTTCATACTCTATATAGCGATTTTTTTCCGAATGTGCGTAATACTCGCAAACAAATTTCTGATTTTATATCAATGAATTCAAAGCACGTAATTTTAAATGCTAAATTTTACGAATTAATGCTACAGATTTACCGTTGAATCTCTTTCTCAATTCCCATTTTATGATTATCGTAGTAGATCACTGCAGATTCGTTTTGTAATAATATTCAACGTGATACAGGTTCATTGAAGAATAGATCTTCAGCTGATTAGAATAAAGTTTGGAATCCGATTATGGAGGCGTAATTAATGATTGACCATTATTTTATGAAATATTTCGTTGTATTGTGTACGTTGTGGTGTATAGATAACCAACGTGGAGGTGACGGTAACCAGCACACTTCTCCCCTGTTTCCAAAAATTAGAAGAACTAGTGGCTTCAAGCAACGAAATTGACTCATCTATTATGGTACCCTAATTTATTTATAAACCAACTCTCTTCTTTCTTTGCTTGACGAAACGTCTGCGATATCTCAGCTCTTCCAGAGCTTTTACTCTTTGATGAAAATCGTTGATATTTGAGTCCTGCAAAACGCAATACCTCTTTTCTCGTATCCTTCATTTCCAAGTGAAGTCGTAACGAAATGAATTTAAAGTGTTGCAGTTTTCACTATTCCAAGGTTTGTGTTTCAAAATGTACATTTCGCAAACGGAAAATCAAAAATATACGTACAACAACGATTCTATCAACTCAGTTCGTCACGACTAATGACTTAAGTCACTCAAATGATTTAATTGTTTGTATGAGCATTTTTATACAACGAAATTCACGATCTTGAAATATCCTCGTAAACTTCAATTTATGAATTTATTATAAACATGAAGTCAACTCTCAAGAGTACTTATTCGGTACGTAATAATTAGGCGCTCATGTAACATGATCCCACGAATCTAAATATCAACGGCCTATTATTTCAAGCAAATGATATCAAATGTATGAAAACGTGGAAGCCCTATTATAATCTTCAAAACCGTTGACGATTCATGAATTTTCATTCCACCCCCATCTGAATACTGTCACATACTCTAACTTGGCTGTCCCCTGGAGAGCCGAATTTTATTGCGTTGTTATGTACTTGGATGACGCTTCGATAACGTTATACATGACACGCCGCGGCCAAATAGAAAATCATTCACGCCCCTCACCCCTCGCCCCGCCGCGCACCACCCGTCGGCATTTTCGCAAACGCACGCCATCTGCCGCGTGCCCCGCGCGTGAATTGCGATATTCCGCCCCTCGGCCGCGCACGCGCACGCGAGCGCATTAGGCCGACGGCGCGGGCGCGCGCGCTAAGTACACTTCCGGCTGCAACCCTGACCCCGCGACCCGCCCGCGCACGTGATGTGTCAAGGCCGACGCGACGCCGCCACCCGCCCCGCAGCGGGGGTTCCCCGACGCATCCGTCAGTGACGTCACGAGGCGCACAGGGGGCGGGGGGTTGAGGGCGCACGCCGCCACCCCGCCGTGGGGCAGCGCGGCGCGGCGCGGTGCGGCGTCCCCCAGGCATTGAATACAAAGGGCGAGGGCGCGCGGCTAACGGAGCGCTGGTTATAAAACTTGCGGTTTCGACGAGGGCTAAAAGGAGCGCGCCCCGAGATGGGGAGGGGGGGCGTTAAGGCTCCTGGGCGGCGGGAGCGGGGGCGGGGGGCGGCGTCCCCCGCGCTGATCTTCGCACCCTCGCCTCTGCCACCGCCGCCGCCGCCGCCGCCGTCGACACCCCGGCAAGCGGAGCGAATGGCTCCAAACACTATACATCAACTAGCGGGGATTGGGCGAGGAAACCGGATCATACAAATGGCTCGTTTTACGCTTGTTACAACCCTTATTCGTTTCCTGGGCTTATGGCTCGCGGAGTTACAATTTATATACGATTGCGGCCTGCGTGCCCGCGCCGCGCGCGCGCGTGTATGCGACGCCAGAGGGCGCGAAGGGGCTGCTACTACCTTTTCGGCGCCTCAGACACCACCTCATCCGCAGGCACGCACACACACATACAGTCGCATTCGCACCAGGAGTATTTTATCCACGTGAAGGACATTAAGACTAATTTGAAGAATTTACGAGGTTGTACAAATCAGAAAATATTAACTAACGCCAACATTCCCTGTCGCTACTTGTTATAATCAAACTTCCGAGTAAGCAAAGATGTACTTATTTTATTAATGATTGTACATAGAGTTCAATTTGTAGAGAACATATCTTACAAGAAAATCATTTTTGAATAATCAAACACTTAAAAATAAATAGACATCTTTCTTACAGCATTGTATTTTCAACAAAATGTAATGATTTTAACTTTCCTTTTACACAATATTTTTTACATTTTGAGGCATTTCTCTATTTAATTAAGTTTTGGGCAGAACATTACATAAATATTGTTTCCGCAGAGGAAGAAAAACCCGAGTGTACTCATGGGAGAGAAAAGACTAAGAGATGCTTTTCTTCTTGAATTACTAGAAAATGTATCTCAAATGTTGCTGCAAAGAGACAATGTAAGATCTACGAAAAATTTATACTCTACGGATGTCAAGCATACAGAAGCGGAATTGTTATTATATCGTATACATTCTAATTCAGTTATCCACCTAACTGTCAGTACGATCAGACCTATGAAAAGAAAAAGGAAAATTAACACCTCAAAAAAATGTATCATTGATACAGTCTGAGACAATAGTGATTGAAAGAAACTACTTGGAAAGGAATATTTAGTATTGCAACAACATTCCAAAGTTAAATATCTGAGCACAACATTAAAGCTCAAAATTCTTCGGACACAAACAGTTCACACTACTTTCAGACTCTGATTATCTGAAGTAAAACAACGAAATTACGTTCTGTTGGGTAATAAGAATTATTATAACATGTGTTCCATCATCAACAATAACAACATCAATAACAACAAAAGCTTCATTCTTGACAGGGGGCGTCGGGAAATACAATATTATTGCGGTAAGAAAGCGGAAGACACCTTTGCCATTCAAGAAGAAAAACACAAGAAAGAGTATGATGCGTGTGAAGGTGCTGGTTACACGACAGAGACGTGATTGGCGTGAATATGAAGCACTGCTACGCACCCACAAAACGAAAGTGTGGAGAATGTGATAGTGAGGAAGCGCAATTGTAAATTGTAATCGCGATATTGTTTGTAAATTAAAAATAATAACAATAAATCAGGCTACTTAGTTTTAGGTAATCCTAGATTTTAAGCTAGAGCGTAGGTAAACTTATGAAAATATTACTTACAAAATAAATTTATAATAGTAGTTTAGTTATTTGATCTACTACTAACTACTACTCAACATCAACTTTCTCAAGATTAGTAAACCAATGTTAAATATTTAAACGAACATTGTGGCATTTTAATTGTTATACAAACTAAATAAAACTTAAGATAAATCGGATCTTTTTTATAATTTTCCAATCTTGTATTGTAATAAGATGTCATACGCTCATTTCGTAAAAAAACTATACATTCAGACAGTGGAGGCTACTTACAATCTCGAATGATTAAATCAGTCAATGTCGGAGCAGTACCTTAACAAACGGGCCACGGACCGCACGCGATCTTTCCTTCCTCTTCCTATCATCTCCCCTTACACACACTTACACTAACATGCACTACACTACCACATATTCCGGGAGACCGGCCTGGAGCTTAGAGCTTGTTCTAGCTTGGGCGGTGCTCTGCTGGTGGAGACCTGGTTTGGAGAAACCCCGCTAGCCGACGGTAAGTTGGCACCGGATCTCGCCATCCAACGGGGGAAGATCACAGCCACCTTCTGTGGAAAAACATGCACTACACTTACGGGACAAGTGATTTCGCTAGTTGACGTGTCCGAAATCACTAACAACCAACCAACTAATTGCAAAGTTGAATTATTAAGTCAAGCAACATTTGAACGGGGATTTATGAAAGTGTTAATTGTATCGTTTGTAGCGGTACTTCTAATATCAATTGCTGTCGAAAGATGATTTCAGATAAAATTTTAACTTCCTATTCGAAGATTTCTTCAGATATTTTTCATAAACTTTATATTATTTTAATGAGTCATTTTCCAGAAGTATTTTTCATAATAGCTGAACAATAGTGTTTCTTTTGTCCATGCCAATACTGAAATGTAGCCATTATGAATTAACAGTACAGGATGAAAAAAAGAAATAATGTACTTATGTACTTGAAACGTTAGAGGATTAGAATGAATATTTATTGTTCGCAAATAATCTAGTTTATTTCGATACCAATGCTGCAGTTTTGGTATCTATTCTTAGGTATTGGTCAATCTCGGTGGCACAGGAACTTGGCGTAGCGTTCAAATCTCGATAAGACCTGAATGTCTGCGCCATCTGTTTGCGTCGTGATATACGGCTCATTTTTCGACGTATCCCATCTGAATGGCCATTCCCTCGCAATCATTCATCTGTCACCATCATTCAAACCTCCAACAATCATTCGTCCATCATTCTACTGAGATCATGGCTGGAAAGGAGAGGTCAAGAGGTCTAAACCACCTCTCTCATGTTTGATTGATTAGTTGTTCCGTGTGCATCAGCTGATATGATCATTATTCCCGTAAGTGTACTGCATGTTTTTATCGCGGGAGGGAGCGGTGATCATTCACTGGATGGTGAGATACGGAGCCGACCTACCCGACTGCTGTCGGGGTTTCAATCAACCAAGTATCTCCCACCAGCGGGGCACGGCCCCAGTCGGACAAGCTCTGGTCTCCCGACAAGTGTTAGTGAAGTGCTTGTGAGTGCAAGTGTAAGTGTGTGTATGTAAAGGGTGAGGATACCATAAGCAAGAGGAAGGAAAGAAAGATCGCACACGGGCCGTGGCCCGTTGCTTCGGCATTCACCTGACATTGATCGTAGAAACCACAGCTAAATTCGACGTAGCTATCTAGTAAAAGTCAAAAATCGTATCAACGTCGGAACTCAAAACCAACGACCTCTCTCGTCTACGCGTAGTATTAAGTATGAAATTCATCACGATACCGAGTGGACAGCGTCTGTTCCATTGTATCAATTCTCGAGTGTCTATTTTACAGTGCAGTTACGGATGCTTGTATTCTCGAAAACATAGTTCCTGTAAGATTTGACGCTTAAGTTCTGAAAGTTCCGCCCGACCCGTAACCACAAGACCGGCCTGCGCCGCCGGAGCCCTTGTTCGTGTGTCCCGGCGCGGCGGCAGCCAACTGTTTCCGTTCAGCGAATAGCGCCGGGGCCGAGCGCAGGCAGGCGTCGGCGAAATCGGCTGGCAATCGCCGGCCCGTTATGGGCCCATCACCGGGCGAGGTCTAACGGCCGGCCGCGACTGCGCGGGCGGGTGTCTGCGGCCGTTATCACCCCCGCTCGCCCGCCGCCTCCTCGCACTCCACCTCCGCCGGGGCAAGACCGCCTCGAGGGGGAAAAAACTCCGGGGCGTCCACGACATTAGCCTCCGGTTAGCGACATTACCGCCGTCGGATAATCGTTATGTAAAGACATTACCATTACGCTATTTCAAGCGACCCTCGCCTCCCGAGTGCGAAGCGAACGGGGAGGGGTGGGGTGGAGGCGCGGAACGCGATGTCGATGGCGAAACGACAGAAAATGTCACCTCGCGGCAAGAGGACCCCGCGATTTTTTTTGGATTTTTTGGGGGTCGCGTTCGCGATCAGAACATGGAGAACGAGGAGGAAACGCAAAGAGGGCGGGCGCGGGCGCGTCGCCGGCTAATGGGCGGGCGCGTTCGGGAATTTTCTCTCCTTCTTCAGCCGCGTCGTAACGTCCGGTTAATTCGAGGCGAAATCCGGTCGCCGGCGGCGGTGGGAGGGCTGCGCTGGCGGCGGCGGCGGTAGTGGGTACCGCCACCGCCGCCATCCAGCGAAATGACCCACCCCCGTCCCCGCCCCGCCCCCTTTCCTCGGCGTACCCTCCCCGCGCCGTAAAAGCGCCGCTTCTGGAATAGGGAGCCGATACGCGCCGCAAAAAAGTACATCGATTCCTCAAACGGTCCCTGGAATCGATAGTAGTCACCCCAATGGCGAGAACGACGAGGGAGCCTCTTGCGCGCGATTCCCGGTAAAGGAGTCGGAGCTCGCTGAAGCGGTTCGCGTTTGGAATACCATTAGGCACTTCGTGCGTTTTGTGACGGAACAGTCAAGATCGGCGCGTTTCAATATGTTCACGTCTTACGACGTAGATCTTCAACTGTTTAAGGTTAAAAACAATGATACCATCAACTTGTTAATAAAATATGTTTTATTGTACTTAGAGCAATAAATATCTGTCCAATATGCTTCGACTTTACCGTAAATAAATTTACTTTATTCTCACAATCATTTATTTTTTGCTGGTGTGCGGTTATGAGTTATCTTATGTTGATGTCGTACACTATCATAGAAAATTTCTTAGTAAGTCACAATAAACACTGAACGATTGTTAAGAAAAATATTCAAATTTTAATAATAAAAGCCGGATACTTTGTAAGAAAAGTATTATTGTCAAGCGGTGTAATATAAGTAAGTGTTGTATTCATTGGTTTCATTAAAATTTGTAAACATCATTAATAATTACTACACCTACCTCTGATGATTAATGAACAGAAGAGTTTATGATTTCTCAAAATGAATACTCATCTATTCAACTTTTTAAATTCTTTCTATTATTCATTAATTAAATAATCGATGTGTTAAATAATAACATAGCTGCGATTACTGAACTTTGAAACTTATGTCCAAAGTTGTAAACTCAATTAGTACAATTCCCAATTTACATGTAAGGATGCAAGTTTGTTTTCTAATTCAGATTAACGCTTTAGTTCTGCATATACACAGGTTACTTTAAACAATGCCACATATCCGTAATCAATTTACATATGTGGCTCTTAGTAAATGCAGTTGTTGCAGCTCCATTAGGCAATGCTCTTAAGGAAGTTTCAGACAAAATGCGTGCCGCAAAAAAATTGCAACCAACTCGTCATGGCTCACCGCGTTTAGCTCACCGCCAGGGAGACCGGAACAAACTTGGCAGCCGCCGGCGGCGACGCGGCGACGCGCGCTCTAAGTCAACCCCAGGCGCGCGCCGGTCGCACGCCCGCCCGCCTCCGGCAAACCGCGGCGTGCGCACGGGCGCGGCGCGGGGGCGGGCGCGTGAGCGTGCGAGAGACGGGGGCGTGACAGTTCATAATTACGCACGCAGGGGCGTCTTCCCCGACGCCGCGCCGCAGGGACTCAGCTCTGCCGCGCCTCCGTCGCTCCCGCTTCCGCCTCCGCCTCCGCTTCAACCACGCCTCCGCCATCGCGTCCACGCCTCCCCCGCCCCCTGTCGACCTTGTCTAACCGCGCCGCCGGTTCCTCTACCACGCCTCCGCCATCGCCTCAATCATGGCTCCGTCCACGCGATGCTGCGGCTTCATTCTCAACCACGCCTCCCCCTGCTGACTCAGCCTAACCGCGCCTCCGGTTTCTCAAACACGCCTCCTCCGTTGCCTCAAATACGGCTCCGGTTCCATCAACACCTCACTGCCGCTACCTTCTCAACGCCACCCCACCCCCCCTTCGCCTCTGCTTAACCGCATTTCCTGATCCTCAAGCACGTCTTCGCCTGCGCCTCAATCATGGCTCCGGAACGCCTCACTATGGTCTCCTTCTCAATCATGCCTCCATCTCAATCAGCCCCACCGCCGGACGGCGCTTCCGGTTCCTCAACCACGCCATCTCCTCAACCACACCACCAACACCACCGTTTCTGCCTCAACTACTCCCTTGTCAGAACCCCACTAACATCTCTCACCGCCACCACCTCAGCCGTGCCTACTCCTCCTTCACCGCCTCAACCATTCCTACGCCACAACAACACCCTAACTTCGATTCCGCCTCCACCTATGCCACACCATGCCATCGCCTCAACCACGCCTCCGCTAACACCACCGTCTCTGCCTCAACCACTTTATTTCCAGCTCCCCCGTAACGTCCCTCTCCGCCATCACCTCAGCCGGGCCTATTCTTCCGCCACCCCCTCAACCGTGCTTACGCCTCAACAACGCTCTTACCGTAGACTAAAGAGGTTCTTTACTCTATGCTCTAACCTGGTTTCCGCCCCCACCGACGCCCCACCATGCAATTGCCTCTCCCACACCTCCGCCAACATCACTGTCTCTGCCCCAACCACACTCTTGCCAGTGCCCCCGTAACCTCCCTCTCCGCCACGTCCTCAGCCGTGCCCATTGCCCGCCACCATCTCTATACCTACGCCTCAGCAACGCCCTAACCTCGTCTCCGCCTCCACCTACGCCTCATCACACCAACGCCTCAACCACACCTCTGTGACTATTCATCCTCCACCGCCTCAACCGTGCCTACGCCTCGACAACGCCCGAACGTCGCCCCCGCCCTCGCTCCCGCCCCCGTGCTCTCAAGACGCGGCCCCGCGGAGCGCCCGGCGAGAGGCAGGGAAATCCTCCCAAAATGGAAAAACTTTTGTGTAATCTGGCGGCGCGGGGCGGGGGCGGGGTGAGGGCGGGGCGGGGCGGGGAGTCCTGCGAAAGAAGGCGCGAGCCACCGCGCGCGCGCTTGCGGTCCGTGGGGCGTCAGCCACACGAGGAGGAGGAGGAGGGGGGGGCGAAGACCAGTTTGCGGTCAATTCGGGGCGCAAAGCCTGCGCCGGAAGTTGGGGGTGGGACCGATGGCGGCGAAACGGAGGCGAGAAGGAGTACGTGAAGTAGGCCCAAGTCCCGGATGACTTAAGAGCCAGGGTTTCCAAAGAAAGGTAAAAATGTTTTCCATTGATTACATGGAGGGAACTATGAAGGAGCGTAGGCTTCCGCGGTCGGAGTCACTAACTACTTGGCCGGGTTAAGACCGCCATTCTGTGCTCTTCTTTACAGCGAAATTCACCGCATTTTGCCCTCAGGAAGATCTCAGAATAGCCTATGACGCCCCTCTGACAGTAGTTTATAAAGGAGTGTGAACGGTTATCGTGATACTAATGGAAGTAGTTGTATGTGGTATGCTCCTGCAGAATAGATCTGCAGCTGGTCCTTCCTACCAGTGCACTAGGTACAACATCCGAAGAAGTGTCGAAAAAAATAAAGTGAGATTGAACAAACTACATACTTAAAGTGGCGTTGCAGAGGAACAGGAAGTCCTGTAAGGAATAGAGTGTGGGGATCTGAAGGCAGACGCAGGGCGGGGCGGGGTGAGCCAGAGGCCGTGGAGGCGAAAGGCCGGCCGCCGTTGTACACTCGCTCCGTACAGTCCACCACTTCATTACTTGAGCCGGGCTTAGTTCTAATGGAAACGGATAGCGCGATACCTAAATCATGCGCGCGAGGTCTCCGAGGGCCCGACCGCCGCGCCGCGCCACGCCGCTCCACGCCGCGCCGCGCCGCGCGCCCCGATTTATGGCGATCGGCGCCCGCTCGCCCGCCCGCCCGCCCGCGGCCGCGGGCCCGGCACCGCCGCGAGCCCGCGCTGGCGGATATGCGGCTCGCCCGGGCGGAGGCCATGGCGCGGGGCTGGTGGTCGCCCATGGGTGTTGATGCGGGCCGCGGGGGCAGCGGAGGATGAGGGAGCGGAAGGGATGACGGGGGAGGGCGGTGGTGAATGGGGCGGCGTTTATAGCGAGTGTGGGGTGGCGAGGCGGTGGGAGCGGAGGATTGTTGTGGATGGGAGGTTGTGGGGACACGAGCGGTGTCGGCGGCGGTGAAAACCGGCGTGTGGGAGCGGGGGAGGCGGCGTGGTTGACGCCCACCGGCGATCGTCTGGGCGGTGGGCAGCACTCCTTAGTCCGGGCAATGTGGTGAAACAGAAGGCTGCGAGGGCCTTGGGCAATCTTTGCCTCACTTGAGGGGGTGTTAGTTTGGTTAGGTGAAAGTGCGGTATATTCGAAGGCTCATTCGAAATGGAACATGACACAAAACGAACTGTTACCACAAAAAGAGGTAAGTAAATTTAATATTTGTAGTAATTTAGTACATTTTAAAACACTGTACACTCCATTATACGTAACTGACATTTCATTGATGATACGCAGATGATGAGAATGAAGTTTGTTACGTACTTATGTATGAAAAGAACTTTCATTGCCTCAAATTTTGCATGTTTTCGAAGTTGAAATTCAAAGGGCTTAGCTTCAATGCATATCAGACAAAGACGATGCGAGAAACAAGACATGCGAAAAAACACAGAAGACCAACTTGCAAGGTAATTTAATATAAGCTTACTTGAAAAAATATCGTCCATAGCAACGTAACATTTACAGAAATTATTGTTATGTCAAAACTAAGAGTCAACAAATATTCAATAATAGCCATAAAGAAAAGTACTAAAAAATGAACGAGCGTTATGTCCAAACGTGTTAAGGAAACTCGTGATGTGAGACGGGGTTTGTTGTGTGTGTGTGGACGAGCAGATTCCAGAGGAAGTCGGCGGAGAGATGGAAGGGTGTGGTGGGGCCGGGCTGAGCGGGGCGTGGAGGGGCGTGGCGGGGAGGGCCGGGGCGTGGGCGCGAGGGGCTCTTCACGGGACTAAGCAGAACGTGTGTGCGACGGCGCAGAGTGACGGTGCCTCTGACCCTCCACTTCTCCAGCTTTCCTCCCGACCCGGCCCAGCCCGGCCCGGCCCTGCCCCGCGCCGCTTCTAGCAGACCTTGTGTCTTGGCACCATCGCTTCCCTTTCTCCAGCGCAATCCCACCTTTCCCCTGATATTCACGATCGAGGCGGAGACGCCAGATGAGGATAGAAGCTTCCAGCCCGCCCCGAAGGATGCGGACGAGGTGATGAAGGAAGGATAGCCCGTGGTCCGTCTCTCGTCGCGTGAAGTATTTGTCTCATATTCCCTTCGCGGTTGTAGAGATGGAGTGGTAGAAAGAAGCCACTCGCCTCTAGCATTTTCATCGAAGCGGAGATCCACTGCTATAGCTCGGCGGCAACATCGATACCTTTGCAAAATCGTTGTCCGAGAGGCCCCAGCTTTCGGCTCCCGATTAATTGATTATTTAGTGCTGCCGGACGCGTTAACTGCTATGGTCATTAGTCGCGTAAGTGAAGTGCATGTTTTATCACTGGAGGTGGCAGTGGTCTACCCCCGCTAGTTGGTGATCTAGTACAGGTCGGCTTGCGGAATTTTCCCCAACCAGGTATATTCCACCCATAGGGCGCCGCTCCAGCAGGAAGTTCTAAACTCCTCACTGGCCTCCCAATACTTGTGGAAGAGTAGTTCATGTGTGTGTATGTATATGGTGATGATAAAACAAGGAATAGGAAGGAAAGATTGCGCGCGGTCCATTGCCCGTTTGTTAGGGTTCTACTCCAGCATTCTTCTGGTATTGATCGGAGAAATCACGGAAAACTTCCAGAGCAACAGGTCCCTCGAATTCTCCCGCAGACAGCAGATGAATTCGACCTAGGTATGTAGGTAGTGGCGAAAATCCCGTCCCCCGTTGCAATTCGAACCCTAGGACTTTCCGGTCAGAGGCACTACAATATGATCATTTCCTGTGCTGAGCCACGGAAGCTGGTTGAATCGCGATGGAGGAGGACTTTCCATACTTGGCAGATAGCTTGTTTGAGTTCAACCACTGGTCAGACCGGTTGGTCAACTGCTCAGACCGGTAGTTTTTTGTGGTCTCCATCTCATCAATTCCAGGAGAATGCCAGAGAGCGTTACCCTAATAAACCGCTCAAGGAGCGATCACGATTATTCATTCTTTATCCTAGACCCCTCTTCTCCTCACACACACACACACACACACACACACACACACACACACACACACACACACACAATTTACTTACAAGCACTACACAGCCACACATGTCGGGAGCTGAGCTTAACCCGGCCAGGATTGTGTCCATCTGGGAGGAGATACCTGGAAAACCATAATACGTGTACCGACGAGTTTAACAGCGCCGGATTTCACGTTCCAGGGGAGAAGGATCGCCTTCACCATCAGGGTTACAAGGTGCACTACAATTCATAACTACATCAGTTGTCACGCCAGAAATTAATATATCTATACTCACTCGACATAACACTTTCTAACCGCTCTACAGTCATCAGAAAAATCGTGTCCATAGGTTCGGAATAAAACTGAAATTAGAACACGCGAAGAGAATTCAGGATTAATTTTCAATTTTTGATGGGTATAAACGTGTATTTCTGGTAAGTAAATTTTTCGTTCATATCAAAGCGAAAGAGATTTAGGATTATTTAACTCAATGCAAATTTCTTTCCATATTCACTTTAATACATGTTGATTCTTATTTCATCTTTTCCACGTTTGCAAAATTATATTGATTTAAAGTTTTGTTTTTATCTAACATAATGCTGCGCAGTCTGTGTGTGTGTAACACTCTAGATTCACATAGTTTAAGTTTCAACAGTAGTTTGCTGAAAATAAAATCAAAAATATATTAAAATATCGACTAAATCCAACGGATAGTTTTTATTTTAATGATAAAATATTGTCGTATTTGGTCAATTTTCAAAATATTAAAGAAATATAGTATGAATTAGCGTGAATTATAACATAAAATTAAAAAAAATGCAGAATAAATAAATAAATAAATGCTACATCCATTTTCAAGGTGTTCAGACCTCTGTGCACTTTAGGGGTGTTGAGTGGACTGTATATTTTTATGGTTCATTCAGTGCAGTCTGAAGTCCTAAGATAGTTCATATGTAAGGACCATATTCAGATCGCTATGCAGTTTAGGGATGTTGAGTGGACTGTATGGTTTTATAGTTCATGCAAAACAATCTGAAATCCTAAGATAGCTCATTTGGTCAGGGTTCACGGTGTGCGTGTTTCAGGACTGCAGCCAGTTGTATATTAGAAGCCGACACGTATTTGCACTATAATAGGTTTATTCTTGATCACATAAATTACTGCCACAAATACACAATGTACAGTTATTTGGTGATTGGATTACATTTAGAACACTTCACGTAGCACAAGTGATACTCGCTGTAAGACATCAAATCAAATTACACCAGGCTGTGTCTTGTGGAAAGTGTAAACTGTCTTGTGCCCACGTGATCCTTGAGGCGGCTCGTCCGTCTCGTGTGTTTCAGCTCGCGGGGATTCTGCTTTGGGCATCATCGTCCTTACTTCCCACTTCCGCGGTTTCTTCATCGTTGCCTCCTCTGCTGCTCTCGCTGGCGACTCCGCCTCCGCGGCGGTCCCCAACGCCCCGGGCGCTCCGCTCCGCTCCGCCTCGCCCGTCGCCTACTCCCCCGCCGCCGCCGCCCAGCGACGCTCCGCTGGCAGACTTACGGCAGCCACTGCAGCAGCTCGCTGCTCCCTGCTCTGCCCCGCCCCCTGCCCCCCTGGTCCCCTGGTGCCGGCGCGCTGCCTTCCACACCAGAAAGGGAAGAGTCAAGCGAGTCTTGTTTTACAAGACTCACGACGTCCCGGCAAAAAAAAACTAGCAATCCGTTCGATTTTATTAAATTCATCTCTATGACCATTATCTAGTAAAAGGGGTTATTTTACCAAAAAAAGAAATGGATAAAAAACAAACAACTATTTCTATCATTTGTACAAACATTAATAGATTCCGAATAAAGCTATGTTATGTGACGAATAATACCATAAGTAAGGACCGGATGTTTATGAGATTACATTTTCTTCCTCTGTGTTATTTCTATTGAAATTTAATTTAAGTAGGACTAGTGAAAACCCGTCAAAATTTGACGGTGAGATCTGAGATAAATGTAAAATACTGTGACCAGACTAATGTTCACAATACGTTGCATTGTTTGGATCTTCAGGGTATAACGAAGATGTTCTGTGATGTGAGTTCCCAAAATTTTGAACACGTATGGCCCATGGGCAGGTGGCAATGCAATATCGGTGCCAAATTGCACAAAAGAAAGAGCACTATTATACTGACGGATATTATTTCTAAAGTTTTTTGATGTGTCATCATGTCCTATATACAATTTTTATTTCTTCTGGCATATCGCCTGAAGGTAAACTTATTTTCCCATTTAAGCAACACAGAGTAAATCGTTTGCAGAATTTTTCTCACATGCGAAGTGCAAAGCAGAACAAAACTGACATTTCATAGGCAACGACCCAGCAGAAAACGAAATGACCTCACTATCACGACACTTACGCTGACTTTCTCTTTCCCTGCGTCCAGTTAATGTACGTTTGCGTCTTTTGGGACGCGTGGGCAACGATTCGGAATTCGACATAACCTGTGAACAATTTCACGACTTCAGTACAACCGAGCAAAACACACTGTCCAAATGTTCTCTACAAAATTCACCACAAAAGCAAATACATGCAAACTGTCAACGCCACAATGCAATAATTACACTGAAACAAAACCTTGATGAATTGTAAACAAATCTCAACAATCAAAACAAAACATCAAACAGCGCCACCATGAAGTGGCGCTGTCGACTCATATATCGACTCATATATATCGATTTTGAAACAGCCACCCTTTGGAAGAAAACAATTGACTATTGATAAGCGTACTATTAAAGAAATATTTAATTAATTAATTTACACACTAAATGTTGGTTAATCAACACAAACAATATCTGATAACACATCTAGGGATCACATTCTTTCATTTAAAGGAAAAAATACTACAATCGGTTCAGTAGAAGCTCTAAACGAAGCCATGGCAAAATACCTTATTTTTTTAAATATATAGATTTTATTGATAATGACTGTAATTATGCAATTTTCACGTGTCGTATACAGTTATATTTTGGCTATATTTCATATTATGGTCATATTTTTTGATAGATGTTTGCATTTGTCATATTTTTATCTTCTTGATTTCACTTTCACATGCTTTTTTGTATTAGTCTCAAAGAATTTTTTCACCTCTTAATTGTTATCTAATATATTACAATTGTATCTAATTGTTGCCTGTCTTTCCTGGGCACGCTATACAGAAGAAGAAAAGGAAAATGAAAAGGAAAAGGAAAAGAAAGCCTAAGAAAGCACCTGATACGAACGAAGTGAAAATTTTTCCAGGTTTTGTGCCAAGGTCTATAAATAACTTTGGCAGTTAGAATTGTCTTCTTGGGGCGCCAAAAAAGAAGGGGTGAATTTTGAATGTGTTCGATTTTACAGGTATGCTATCAATATAATGGCTAATGAAATGAATTGAAGCGGCAATATTTTGAAAGTTTCGAAAATGCAACCAACAAATTTTTAAATCATATTTATGGCCCTATTTTCATATTTTTAGCTCATAAATGCTTGCTTATTTCTAAGATTTTTAGGTCATAAACATACGGGCCCTAAGTATAAGTAAGAATACTTGATTTGAGTGTGCATGCAATTCATTGAAACTGAAAAAGTAAGTGTATGAGAAAACACCGAAAAAATAAATCATGAATAGCGGAAGACATTGTGCACTTTCCTGTAAAAGTTAAGCCACTCTAGGTCTCAATCACAAATGTGGAGAGAACATGATGTCGTGTTATTAAAAGAAGAGAATTCAACAAAAATGAATGGGTGATTGATTTTAAACAATCTCAGTGTTCCAACTTTAGACCACATTGTAATCGATAGTTACCAGGCACATTATACAACACCTTACAATTGCTAATAACGTATTTATTGAAGTTATGTAAAAAAATTTGAAATGACGAGACTATACACTAATATAATGCAATTGAACTCAACGTTTAAATAATTGTCATTGAATCGTATTTGTGGGTCATTCTACTTATTGATATACCGCCCAAATTCTCATTAGCTTCCCAGGCACTCAACCAGAAATTGCACCAACACGAGTTACATTCTTATTATTGGCTTTCTCTCTATATGCATCTGTGACAAACAAGTGGGTCGCATATTTTTTGTTTCACGTTATCTTTTGCCACGTTGTTAATAATCGAAGCTGTCTTTTAACGGAAATCCATGGATTTTTATTCGTTGTTCTCTTTTCGTAGAAGTGACTTTGTTATTGGAGTCATTTCTATTCTAACAATGCTATTTTCAGGATCGACAAGTGAATGGGATCAAGCAGAAAATCAATCCACAAGACTTTGAAAGTAAATAAATTGAGCTCTCTGGAGATGAATACCATTCCTTGGGTTGTCACAACGTACCTAGGCTGTGTTCGCAAAGTGCTGTTCCCGGTAAGCTAAAGAAAAACGAACCAAATAAAAATGCTGTACTACACTCTTAAATTATAAAGAATGACTAGTGAAACATATTATTGATGAAATTATGAAAAAATAATGCGAGATGGGTGTAAATATTACATTTTTAGAATGCATACGACTTAATATTTTAAAGATATCACAACTTTCATAGCTTACGTTTTTTTCAGTTAGTTAAGCCCTCGTGGCTTGGATGTTTTCACAGTAACGCGATTCAATTTAGTTCACGAGTGAAATCCCCACCCCGTATCCACCACCGCCTTATCCCTTTTCCTTTCTTTGCGGTTGTTGAACGGAGCGACGCCGGGAGAAAACCGCAGTTGTGGTCATATTTTCTACTGGTACACAGAAAGGAAGAGAGGAGACGTTCTCGAAGATGACTTTGAGATGCCAATTTATTGTTCTCTACCTACAAAAGTGAATGGATAGAAGAAGTTCGGGTATTATGGAATAGTCGGATGATATGGAATACCGAGCATATTCCTCTGTCAAGAGTTGAAGCCAAGTGCAACAATGGGTAACTACTTCAGAATGCTCGTGTATACTATGCAGACAGTCACCCGCTTGGCAGGTGTATCACAGAAGATTCGTTTTCCGATTCCCAAAATGATTAAGAGATTATTTAATTTTACTCTCCAAATAAAATATTGAAAAAAAATATTGCTATTAAAAAGTTTGTTTTTAAATTTTCAAAACAAATATGTAATTGAAAATAGTTGAAGTTTGGTTCATGTCATATTCCGTGCTCTAAACAGTTTCATTACAAAGTAATGCTAACAAACAAAAACGGTATTCCATCATACCCTAACTTCCTCTATATTAGAGGTAGATAAGCCGATTTAGAACTGAAGGACTTCGGGCACCAACAAGATAAACCCCACCGGTCACAGCTAGCCTCCTTCTCATCGTAAATGTTAATATTTCGATTTCGTACGCAGCGTCTCATCTGTTACTGTCCTAAGACTATCGTAAACATGAAAAAGATACACACATTACCAAGGTTAACAACACTGTTACCAAAATCCAGTGAACAACAGTTACAAACAGCGGGAAGCTTGCTGTGGATGATGTGCCTTACTTTCTTGCTGCTCTAAGCCATTTAACACATCTCACACAGAGGCGTCATTTAGGCTTCAGGTTTCCACAAATGTCCGTCACGGGACAACTGGCTTTACAACCATTCCAAAAAGCCTAAAACAATCACTTCTTGGGCCAGAGTCGAACCCGCAAACAGCTCGATACGCTCCGTTAAACAATCGAAGTCGCTTCCGTTTGATGCACCTGCTCAATATTCGCGGGAGAGCGGGGCGGCCGAGTCGCAATAAACGCGGCGGACGGGCGCGCGGGAAGAGGGCGGATATTAATATCGGCGGCAGTGAAGCGCGCGTAATCCTGTCCGACAGGAGGGCGGGGAAGGGCAGGTGCCCTTGGCCGGTGACCTGCCGCCAGGAGGGGAGTGAAAGAGCCCATCCGCCGGGTAATCAAAGTTGACAGGTCACGTGGAAGATACATGCCCTTCCGACTGCACTCGATCTACGCCGCTGTGAAGCCACGCTTCGTAAATACGTTGCTCCTACTCTTTCGGGCGTGTTCAGAAATTATTTTACGGTCTCTGCATGTAATGCAGTAGAATCGCAGACACCCGATCGATATTTCGGATTTTCTTTGCACCCTTCTATCTTGCACATTTACTTGAAAATAGTTAACTCTAAGGTTGTAATGTTGGAATGTTCAATAATTCGTAATTTTTCTTCTACCTCTCAGATTTGAGATATAGAGTTTTTTTCTATATTTGATATCTCAGCTGAATATATTCATAAACACATGTGTGCCAGTTTTGATGTTACCGCAAAGTAGGTGTTTAAGAAATGCATTGTAATCCACACATTAATAAACCTTACAATTTATCATAATAATAAAATTGTTAGACAGTAGTTAGTAGACAGTATATGACGCAAGTCGCTTTTCTTAAAGTAGCGCTCGATGTGCGCAAATTAAACACTTTTAATCCTGTTATGGAAGTTCATATTGGAAAGAACACACTACAACACAACAGTTTCCTGGAGTGTACTTTCTCGAACAAAGAAAATATTATCAAAAAGTATCGATAAATTAACTGCTATTTGTACCCTTATGTTTCGTAAGACGTAACGATTCATGTTATGCCCGAAAGTATAGTAATTGAAAGCATTTCACCATTGCAACTGCCTAAAAACGCTTAAATGCAATATTTTTAGGCAATTCTTTAACAATATTCTCGAGGTATGCAACTAAAAAATGATAATCAATTGGTCTTGTCGTACAGAATATAATGAGCTATTGACGAGCTTAAAACCCTAAAAACACGTTTTATCGATGAAGTTCCATTAGAATGCTCTGAAAGGATCTGAAAAAAATGGTTCTATTAGTAGACTAGTTGTAGGATGCGACGAATGACACGAAGGTTGTTCACAATGGTGGACTGGAAAAGGTCTACACGAGAGTGATGGCCGGGCACAGATACGCGAAGGACATGGTCAACAGATAAGCTACGCATGTCGCTAAGATTGTGTAAAATGATTTGTAATAAGAAATCTAAAATACGAAAAGATTGACAACCCAAATAGTTAATGCATTTTTCTCAAAATTTGAATTAGCTTCCATACATCAACATCATTAAAGTTTTCATATAACCATCCACTTCTTGTGTTATTATTCTGCAAGGCATTTCATGAATTTCCAAAGAGTTGTAATATTTGTCGACATGATATTCTCACGACCATACTGATCCAATCGCTTGGTAGGCACATATTGAAGTTTCTAGTGAAATTTGAAAGTGAAGAATATTCTGTAATTTCCGAAAATGAATGATTCTGTAACCATTTCCAAACTATGAACAAATTTGTCAACATTTAGCATCTCGGACCACTCTTGATGCAGCCTCTCTCAGATTTTCCTTTTGGTTGTTCCAAAGTGGAGTGATTATCACAAGCAACTGGACGTATTTTAAATTCACATACTACTCGCCGGGTATCCGTACATGAGCCCGTCCTATTGTTCTATCTTCATAATCTGTAAGTGAGCAGATTATTTTGCCATGCGACAAAATAATAGTTAATCATCTTACAAATGGCGAAAATGGAAAACAGTAAGTTGAATGTTAATGCGTGCGTCGCGCCTCATACAATCGCTGACAATTATATATCGGTCTTGTACTCACGTGTAATGTACTTAGTTATCTTACCAACTGTCCTCTAAAAATATGGACATTCTTCTAGATGTATACCTGTATGATCAACGATATTACATGACTTTGGCAGTCCCCTTTATTACATTGGATATAATAAACAGCAATTGTATGTACTGCAGAAATCTTTATTATATTGGATTTCATAATGATCCTTTTAATTTACTCCAAACACTTACAGTACAAAACCAGGATTTGAAGGCGATAAAAGATAAAATATTATAATTAAAAAAAAAAAAGAGTTCAGCATCAAACAAAGAAGTGAGTTTATCTTGTCATCTGAGAAGTACAATCTTGCAATACAGAGCCCCACATTGACATGTTATTTATTTTGTTTAATTTTCTTTGAATATTGCAAGGGTTTTTACGTAACGATTTAATTTATTGAAATAAAACAGGAAAAAGGATAAGTCACTGAAACAAAATTGAGACAAAATCATAAAAAACACACAAAATTGTTACAACTAACACCTACATACAGTTATATGTACACAACCCTTCATTTAAATCATCGTCGCAGGGAATGTGAAATCCACATTATGAAATCAAACGGTGTGCAATTAATGAAAAACACTTTTCTAATGAGTAGTAATACTTCCTGGCGCGGGCGGCCGATGCGTGATGCGGACACGCCCCGTGCCTGGCGGTGAGGCCGCTCCCTCGCTAAACGCACGCGCGCGCGCCACATTGAGCGCGGCGCGCGCGATCGGCCGCCCCGCCCCGCCCAGTAAGTGCAGCCGAGGGAAGAGTAAATCGCGCCGGCGGCCAGGGCATAAATATCTCCCCGGCGTTGCGCACAAGCGCACCGCGCACCGCGCGCACCACGGCCCCAGGGGCGGGCTACATGTCGTGGTGGTGGTGGTGGTGGTGGTGGTGGTGGTGGTGATGGTTGTGATGGTGGAGTTGATGGTACTGGTGTTATTCTGGTTAGTGGTGATGTTAGTGGTGGTGGTGGTAGAAAAAGGGGTGTGGTGGTGGTGTTGGTAGCGGTTGTGTTCAGGAGCGGAGGTAGTAGTTGTGCGGGTGACTCCAGAGTTGGGAGTTACGGTAACGGTGGAAAGGTGGAGATACTGGGTGCAATGGTGGTAGTGGTAATGGTGGCAGTAGTGGTGATGGTTGTGGTAGTGGTAGAGATGATGGTGGAGAGGGTGGTGGGGAAATGGTGGCGGTAATGGTGGCAGAGGTGGTGGCAATAATGGTGGGGGTAATGGAGAGGGTGATAGAGGGGTAGTGGTGGTAGCGGTTGTGGCGGTGGTGATGCTGTTACTTGTGGTGGTGGTAGTGATGGTGGAGGTGATGGTGGCGTAGGGGGTGGTATTGGTGATGGTGTTTGTGGTGGTGGTAATGGAGGGTGATGGTATGGAAGTAGTGGTCGTGGTGCTGTAGGTTATGGTGTTTGTGATGATGGTATAGAGGTGGTGGTGGCGTAGGTGATAGTACTGGTGATGGTGGTTGTGTTGGTGGTAATGGAGGGTGATGGTAGGGAAGTGGCGGTGGTGGTTGCGAGGCCGATGTGCCAGGGGGCGTGAGGGGGCGGCGGTGGCCGGCTGCAGTGAGTCACTGACGCGTGCTCCAAACTGTTATTGCCTGCGCGGCCCCGCCCTCTCACCTGCCCCCGTGAGAACGGGCCCCCGAGCGCCCTCGCGGCGAAGGCCCTGGGCGCAGCCTCCCGCGGCGCGTGCGACTCCGCTCGGCCGGAAGGGCCAAGGGCCACGGGCGCCCTCCGTTTAATTCCACCGGCGCAAAGGGCGGCGCTTATTGCGCCGGCTGCGAGTCCTTTGACGACGCGTACACGCTCCGCGGCACCATGCCATCGATAGATCGGTGCGGTATGGTTGCCAGGAGAAGGAAAACTGCCTTTGTCAACTTACCTTTAAGGCTCCCACAGACCGCCGCGAAATATCCGCATCCTACGAGGAATGTCCGCAGCGGAAGTTTCGCGTCATATGTTGGTTTATGAGCACCAAAACCTGCCCGGCAGGCGAGCGTCGTGACATCGGACTGGCAGCGTTTAATCCGCGGCGGATTTTGTTTCGCGGTCGGACGCGGTTTTTCCAGTGCCGCTCGAGTTTTGCTGTGGAAACCAAGGCAAAGACTCGTCAGATGTCAATGTTTTTAGCTCAACACTGAATCTGAAACGACTGAAGTCAGAAAAATACTCTTAACGTGTTCAGTAATTTAATTAACTTTAAACAACATTAAATTTCATTTTTTTAAATTTTCTGTTCTTAAAATTTCCTACATTTTAATAATGAAAGTTTCAATATATTTATAATTCTATTGAATATATGAGTGCAAGAACAAGTCCTTATTCAGGTGAGATAGCTTCATGATTGTAGTGTCAGATTTTCTTACGTCTCCTGCGATCAGATTCAAAAATTTCATCAAAACAGTCGCTGATCATTCTAATAAATATAATAGCGTTTCTTGTCCTTTGTGATATCGAAGTATGAAATTGTCCGTTCTTTGTCCTTTCTAGGTCAATATAATGGACCCCTTTTTTCGTTTCATATAGAGATATTAATAATTTGATGGAAAATCGTAGATAAAGAAGGTGAAAGCACCAACCGTACCGCGTGAGCTCAGAAAATGTACTTTGAAAATTGGCATTTTCTATCTCGTGCATGATTTGAAGCGAGCGCGTTCCCTTTATCGGATACCTGTCATCAAATGCTGACTCATAATTGACGATTGAATGTGAACGGACCGTGTGCCGTGTGTAGCGCGGAACTTTCCGCGCCGCACACACTGCAGATCTTCTGCGCCGGTCTATGGGAGCCATTATTTGGATGATCCGCCTTCGTTGGCCTAGCATACGTACAAGTACGCTTTCCTTACTGGATGTCGATGTACGGAAGATCGAAGTTAACAAATTTTTAATTCCTTTCTTTGGTAAATAAATAATTTGAATGAAAAAAGTGTGTATTCAAGTGTATAATAAATATTTCACCGCTTTATTAATGCAATCGCATGTGTATAAAATGAGTGATTAAACTTAAAGGCAGAAAGAATATGGGTCAAAAAGTGAAATATCAATGTTCTCGAGGTAATTCAAATAGATTTTTAAATAAAAATATTGAATTTTGATTTTAAAATTTCTGATACGCATGTTTTTTTAACAGTTGGTTTAATTTCACGACTACCGCGGCTTTTTGCACCATTCTAATACCAAGGGGGTAGTGGAGATACCTCACCAAAAATTCATCATCGTATTCATATTGAACATAGTCATAAACGTCATAATATCGTTCTGATTTACATTAAACCTTAATTTCAGTTATAGATACATATTTTCCATATTTTAACAATATTGATACTGTAAAATAATTACATGTCAGAAACCTAAACTTTTCCAAGAAGATACTTTGGTTAGTTAACAATGAAACAACTCTATAAATTCCAAAATTAAACATAAATTAGAAAATAATAAAAACATATGAAATATGCCTTGCGACAGTGTCAGTTGACAGTGTCATTCACTTCGGTACTGAAAGGGCTAATATTATTTTAAATAATTAAAACAATATTAAAATATCTAATTTGTACTTGAAAAAGAATACAAATATGCAATTTGATGCAAAATTATACACTGAAACTGATGAATTTAATTTTTAAAAACACCAAGGATTTGTAATAATCCAATAAAAGAAGCAAGATCAGCAATTTTTGACATGTTTCCATTAATATCAAAAGATAGATATGTGAAAGAATATAGAGAGTTCTGTAAAAGATGAGATGCGAGAGGGATAAGAATTGTCACAAAATACATGCTTCTTCCATCCTTTACCGAAATGAGTGGAAAGTACCGTCAAACAGCTCTTTAATAGATTGTGCAATTACAATTATTTTAAGTAGTTTCAAATAAAATACCAATTGATAACTGCATGTTTTGAATATATTCAAAGCCAAGTCAACACTTGTTTGCCATGGAATCTTTGCTATGTGGCTTGTTGATGGTAGTTTGTTTATTATCTAGATGAAGACATGACTTGTGCCTCAAGTAAAAGCTCTGTATGGGCTGACAAACGAGTTCTATAAAACGTTAACCAACTCTTAAGTCACAACATAATTCAAGGCTCCTTGATTCCTCGCGAACAGCCGTTTCATGGTGAAAAGATGGTTCCTGTGGAGTAAAGAAATAGTATATTATGCAACTAGTTTATAATGTCCTTTTTTGCACGAATAGGAAAATGTTATCGATCGAACGATGTTTGGAGTTCGGAAATATTTTCTTAAGAGTGCAAAAAAGTAACATTATAAACGAGTTGCATACAATATTTTTATATAATTCAAGGAAGCGAAGTTAATTTGGATGTTAATTTGTAACCTCGGATTCATGTTATGACGTCATGACGTTATGTTATGACGTCAAGCAACTAATTTATTTACAAATTGTAATTAGGTTAAAATTACGTTTCAAAGCTTATAGATTATTTGCTAAGAGAAATTTTGTATGAAGCTGCAAAAGCAGAAAATGCTCTGATATCAAAAATGTCTTGCAAACTTTAAGAGAAAGAGTACTTGAAATTTAGGAAAAAGATAGAAAAAAAATATCCAAATTTTGTATGCGAGGCTGTTGTTCTTTCTTATCTGTCGAATTAGATTGGTTCAGGTTCTACAAGGCACATGCTATAATAAAGACTGTAGTTATTATAATGCAAGCTTCTTTAAAAATTAAGTACACAACATGTAAAGCGTCTACATTATGGTACACATATTCAAAAGTAAAGGCAATGTAATGGATCTTTTCACTCTAGACGCAAGAAAAAATGTCAAATGTTTCGAATTCTCGTTTAATTCAGCAACGAACTAGTAAACCATAAATTTTTGTATGCGCCACGGGCGTTACTAGATGTTTTTGCCCCTCTGGCGTCTTCCAACCCCTCGGGCCAGAGGCCCTCGGGTTTGGAAGTCGCCTTCGTGACAAAAACATCTACTGAACGCCCTTGATATATAAATAACTATTCTTTCCTTTTTTGTTCTCGGAAGACACACCCATACATGTTAAAAAACCAAGTCAGAGATTGTTTTACATTTTAATGAGAATTCTTTTAAAAAGTAGGTTTTTATGTACATAATTTCTATTTTTGTACAGATAACTACAAAATAATTAATTATATTAAATGAAAACACAGAAATCAATATTTTGGCAAACCGTTAGCTAACATAATAAAGTTGTACTATGTTTACGAAGACAAATTCTTGAGAAGGCAAAGTTACTGAGATAATAGTAGTAGTATAAAAAATATAAACAGACGCGGCGGGTAATGTGGGAATGGTGTGTAGCTAGTATAACTCGGAATTTCGGGTGAGAGAAATTTTCTACAAACGTAAAATACCAGAAATGAACGAAGATTTTCGGTATTGCGTTGACTTAAAACATATGTGCGATCAACTATGTTATAAGATCGGCCCAACAGTATTGCCATTTTACATGTTTATAGCGACATGACCGACAAAATCGATTTGAAATATTGTTAAGAGAGTTTATATCAGAAAATGCAAAGAGCAGCGTTGTATTCGCATTGCAAACTTGAGCTTTGCTTAAATTATATAAAATAAATGTGTTAAAAATTTGGTGACAATTTAATGATAAACATAACAATTTGAAAAACTCTCTTTTGTATTTTTCCCTTCGTGTACATTTTCGGTTGATGATGAAGGGAGAGAGGGGACCCCAAGCTGGGTCAACTACCCACTCGGACTTAATACCAATCACCGGCCTTGAATATTAAGCCGTAATTTAAAAACCCGGCTTTCCAAACATTGCTATGGTGGCATTACAAGCCTACGTATTATGCTTGTAGATACTTTCTTCATAAAAGTACAGATTTATGAGCAAAATAACAAATACTTTTCAGAAAACATCGGTCAATTAATAAATTCGAATTACATTGAAATTAAACATAAATTCCACACATTATGAAATTGAAAAATGCAACTAAGATGTACAGGCAACAAAACATGACAATCTGAAATATCTCTGTAGACAAAAATACAGTTCCTGAAACATAATAATTGTATCCCATGCTATTATCTTATTTGACGCTGGTTTTCCTTGCGCATTCTAATCAAGCGCTGAGGATGGCTCTCATCTTCTCAAAATTCAATAATACTCAGTTCGTACAACACTCACCTCTTGGTCATCTAGAAGTTCCGATTTCCATAATGTGCACTAAGGGGGTTCACACTGAAGTGAAAAACACGCAGACAGCAGTCTTGTCGCATCGTGCAGACTCGCTTTGGTGTCACCACGTCGCTGCTCTTTCGAAAGCAGTTGCTACTCCAGACTGTGCAGATAAAAAGAGTAACAAAACTTTACTCAAATACCAAAATATGTGCCAATACTTGAGAACAGAAGGTCAAACTTAATGACAATGCAATTTAACGTATATTAAAGATTCAATTGGTTGAACGTCTCTACAAATATTTATTACATCTATTAAAACCGGTTTTATAATTGAAAGTAATGGTGTGTAATCGAGACAAGGAAATGAGCTTTAACATTTTGAGAGCCTTTCACATTTTTAAATGTTGCTTTAATGATCTGAAACCTGTAGTATATTTTTTAAACATATTTTTATAATGAAATGATTCTTTCATTAGTGTTGCTACGTGAGTCGTGGCTCTATCGATAATATAATGTAATAATTCACAATAAAGTGCACAAAAATTATATTAGAATACTCGATTGATTATCAAACTCGGCATAAAATTGTCTCATAATTCTCCAATCTCGTATCTACTCGTATATCCTTCAATACTCATTTCACAAATATTTGTCAAGTTACCGGAATGTGAATGGGACACGTAGCAACTGATATATATATATATATATATATATATATATATATATATATATATATATATATAATGGTAGTGTGTTATACTATTTTGAGTTAGTGTTACTTTTTCTTATATTTACCCCATCTTCCGTAAGTTATTTAATATGCTAGTACTTTGTAGTATGTATGCAAATACCTTTACGTTGTTTCACACGTCAGTATCCTGCCATTCATTCCTAATCTATACCCTCGTAGAATGAATACCTTCAAGACGTTCCTTACAATTTGTATTAAGTCAATCTTTCTTCTCATTCTGCTTGGACTCCTAAGAGTGTGAATGTGTGTATTTAATCCTTCTCATGCACCGATTGAGCATTTGAAACTGTTTTTTCTTCTTGACAATTTAGTGTAACATGTATTTTCAAATTTTTTAACTTTAGGCACCGACAAGTCAAATTTTTCAGATTTTGAATACTCTTGCTTGATTATAGGTATGGGGATTATAGGTATAGGGACTCTTGCTTGACACAACTTTTACCCGTCAGAATAAACATCAGGACTCTCCCAAACGTTATTCTTCTCTGTATTGGTGGTTCTCAAATTCGCTGTATTCATTTTCCGTTCTACACATAATTCACAAACATCAACCGGCTTTTAAGCTATGGTAAGAAGTTCATAATTTACTGTTCTTTCCAAATTGTCACAGCTGATATGCTCCATTCTTTTATGCAACGGTCAATAATTTATTTTGCCAAAGTTGGAATAATATACCTTTTCTCATAATGATCAAATCAACTTCTATCTGTACGAAAGTGCATCATATTTAAAATTACCTTTTGCAATCAAGTCACTTGTCTTTTATAAAACTTTGTTCCATTTTAATAAGAGTGATTTCTTACATTATAACAATACAAGGTACCGACGTCTCAATACAATTAGTGTATGAAACATATGTCTTTCATCTTTATTTTAATTTGTTTGGAATATTGTGCTACCTTCTTCCATATTCCTCCGCAATTGCCCTCATATTACCTGCATGTTTACCCAAATATTTCATGTAAATGTAATCTGTTTTCTGCACGTCACCCCCCTGTTCCCCGCATATTGCTCACATGTTCCTTACATATTACTCTAATGCACCTCACATGTCGTGCGACGGCTCATTCTATATTTCCCTCATGTTTAACTGGAAACTAAACTGGATATACACACATTTATTGCAAGTCGTTTTTCATTATGAAATGGTTCCTTAAAGCTTACGGCGGTAGACAAAGTACATTTGATAATCAAATTCACGTTTTCAAATTTTGATTCCCGTTTTTGAATTTTGAATTTTTTAAATAATTTCTTTTAATTTTATATTATTTATACTTATACTATACTACTATAGCTTTATTAATATACAACGTGTCCAGATTTACCCGCACCAACCTGTAACCACTAGTTGTGATGACCGCCAACAAGTACGTCACTAAATATTTTAAGATAGCGCAGTAAATTACAATTGACGTTTGTACAAGACTCCTAAACTCTCATAAATACACTTCACAAGAATTAGACATTTGCCGCACATTACGCGTTTGATTCTTTAAGATCTTTGAAGCGCTCGGAAATTTTGTCTTTTCTTTCGCTGGTGTCTGTACAACCTAACGTGAGCCGTGTCAGTGGTCGCTGTCGCGAAAAGCCTCTGCCTTCCGCAAGATCGCGACAACGAAGCGCGGGCGGTGTGACCGCCCCTGGACAAGCGCAGATAAGTCGCCAAACGAGCCGCAATAAAAGTGGAAGCAACGCACAGACGAGGGATAATAGCTACGAATTACTCCGCCGAATACAACAATATTATAGTTGCGTCGGAACATGGAACAGTTAGGTAAAGAATACGTTCGTTACTACTTGAAAAAAAAAATCTTTTTGACGGAAACATTCTCTATTTATTCTTGCTCATCATTACATGGGGCATACGGCGCTGTCTTTTGATGGGTTGGTTGGTTGTTAGTGTTTTCGGACGTGTCAACTAAGGAGGTAATTAGTCTCGTAAGTGTAGAGCATGTTTTTCTTCGGAAGGGGGCGGTGATTTCCCCCGCTGGATGGTGAGATCCAGTGCCGACCTACCGTCGGCTAGCAACAGATGCACTGAGCCACCACTCCCTGTCTGTTTTTTGAGTTGAGCGAGTCTCATCACTTACGTATTTAATAGAAGTAAGAGAAATATACTCCAAAATGAATTGTTATGTGACGGCTTTTACCCCTAGGGTTAAAATCTCCGGTGCGGCGCACATGTCCTGTCTTGCCTTGCAGCTGCGCCATTGCACCTGGCCTCACCCTGCAGGAGCTCCTGCGACGCACGAAAGCGGCATCCGGCGGGGCGTTCCCGCTCCGGATGCGACCCCTCCTCCACCTCGCCACGCCCCCACACGACCCAGACCTACCCCCGCCCTACCCACTGCCCCCTTCCCTCACTGCCGTCGCCGCCACTGCCCTCGTCCCCGTGCGGGTCTCTGCCACCGCCACTACCCCCGCCATCGCTCCGTCCCCGCTCCCTTCCCCGCCCCCGTCCTCGCCAAAGCTCTCGCCACCGCCGCCAGGCCCTCCTCCGCAATCAGCCGCGAATCAGTGCCGAGAGACACTTTCATTACGGGCAGGTCCCGCGCGATCGAGTAAATGAAGTAGAATATCGCCGTGGCCACCGGCGGGGCGGGGACGGGGCGGGATGGGGCGGGGGTGGGGCGGAGCGAGGGCGTTTCCGGCGCCGTCGCTGACGCGCGCAGCCGGCGAAGGGCGGGGCCGGGCCGGGCCGGGGAGGGCCGGATTAGCCGCCCATTTCATTAGCGGCGGGGGCGGAGGGGCGCCGCTCCCGGGCTGCGCCGTGCGCGAGGGGAAGGGCGCCGAACGAGCGAGCCAGCGACAGAGAGCGATATGGGAAGGGCGGAACGGAGCGGGGAGGATCGGGGCATGGTGGAGCGGGGCATGGAGGAGCGGGGCATGGAGGAGCGGGGCATGGAGGAGTGAGGAGGGACGGGGCGTGATGGAGCGGGGCATGGAGGACCGGGGAGGGGCGGGGCGGGGAGGAGCAGGGCGGTGCAGGGAGGAGCAGGGCGGTGCGGGGTGGGGCGGTGGTGTGTGGTGAGCGGGGCGGGATGAGGTGTAGTGGGCAGGGCGGGATGGGGTGTGGTGGGCGGGGCGGGATGGGGTGGGGTGGGGTGGGACGGGGTGGGGTGGGGTGGGGCGGGGTGGAGCGGAACGGCATGGGGCGGGCCGGGCCGGGCCGGGCCGGGCCGGGCAGGGCAGGGTCGAGACACAGCCGGGCTGGACCGAAGCGGGGCGGGGCTCGGCGGGCCGGGGCGGAGCAGGACGGGGTGGGGCGGAGCAGGGCGGGGCGGAGCGAGCGCGCCCCATGGGAGGAAGCAGCGATTACGCCGCCCGTTTCCGCTTCCGCTAGCTGGCTGGCGTGCGGCGCAAGGTCCTCGTTCGAAGCTCTGGGTGACCAGGCGGACGGTACGGAACATGTTGAGTAAATTCGAAGTTAAAGGAAAATCAGTGATGAAGGTTTGTTTGAATGCTGGTTTGAACTCCCTTTTGATGCACAATATTGGGTACACTGAATCGTTACACAACAAACTAATTATAAGTTAAAAGAAAATGGAAGATAATTATTTACTTGCATGTTAGAATGAACTTTTCCAGGTTTTGGAGTAGGAATAAGGTGGAGAAGTACATACATTTCTCACATTTGAATTGTAAGGGAAGAAAAAAAATTAACAAGTGCCTCACCTTTGTTGAATACTTTTCATTGACATTCTTCCAGACATCACCCTTACGTAAGTACAGACTATGTGATTTATTTTATTTTATTGCATAGAATTGAATGATTTGGTGAAACACATTTGCACATATATGCAAAGCTTATATCAATTATTTTCGAGCTATCTACAAATCAAGTCTAGTGATTGTTTTTTATGACTACCCTGAAGGGTATAAGTGTGCTAAATGTTTCGAGAGCTTAAGGGAATCAATAAAGAAGGACTCAGAGAAAATACACTTCATTGACACTTTGGTACCAACGTTCCTCAAGAAAACTTTCTTTCTACTACGAAAAACAAGAGTCGTCTTATTACCATGGCGATGTTGAACTGCAAAGAGGTAGAAAATGTCTGCAAACAAGGAACTGATAATGCAGATACACACACAGTGCAAACGGATGAATCCCTGTGTTGTGCTCATTAGTGTTGCAGTGATGGGCGAAGATAAAGATCTCGTGTCATAATAATTCTCTCCAAACTTCTAAGTCTATTCCAACAAACTAGGGAAAAGGAGTGTCTCTTTCTCCCTGTAGCAGCCTGGAAGGGCATCAGAAAGTCTTGCCGCCCATGTGCTATTCCTATTTGCAATGAGTGGTTGCGAATCCACCTCACCATTGTTTAATCAAGGCAGAGTGAAATTCCTTAAGTTCATGTTTAAAAATCGTGACTCTGCACACCGTGTCAAAAAATTCCCCATTTCATCCAATACGAAAGAAATTACTACTACTGGTGAACATTTTCAAGTTGTACTCTACTGTGGTAACCAGTAAAACACTGACTTAGCAAGCTGAGCACTACATGACACCAGCCCACAAGGTTTTTGATAATGTAGCATCAATCTCACTCAACTTTCAACTACAGCCCATCACAGTCTGAGGGTGTTGAGCGGTGGACATATAATTCGACCACGATTGGCCTCTTCCCTAGTAATCACCCTGCAATTCCCAAATCCAGGTAAATCACTACTAGGTATCTCCTATGTATATGCAAAGGACTGCCAGTGATGTTGTGGATGTAGAAGAATACAAAACTTTATCATCACTGTGAAGACACAACAAATTCAAACATTAATGATATATTTTATCTGAAAGATAAATGCGATCAAAAACCTCCAATTGCAGTACTACAGTGATTCAGATGAAGTTTCAGAAGATACCAACCAATCTTACAATATTATACTGCATTACAATTGAATTATATCTTTACTATTCACATGTTCACTGTAACCATTTCTGGTCTACTTGAGCTATCACTACCTTTTCTCTCTCAAGGTCATCAGCCAGGACCTTCTACTGCCCGAGACGACTCTCGCCAGTCTCAATCATTACCCAACGCAATAATAATTTTTTTTCCATTGGTCACAGGTTCCCTGGAACTCTTGTAGGAAGTTGTCAAGGTACCTCCTCGAAACTGCCGGGACCGCTGAAATCGTGTCGAATCCCTTCTCTTTCAGGTCTGTCGGCAAAGAAACCAATCCGGGGACTCGATGCACTCGATATTTCAAACGGCGGTGCACTCCAGCGGAAATCTCAGTTAACCGGCAAGTAATTTAAAATGACGACGACGGTCAGTGTTCAAAGGTTTATTGAGTCCTACTCAAAATTTACTAAACTTGAGAAATATGGATGAATGGACAATGTCATATCCATGAACTAACAAAAGTTTTACTGTGATGTATTGCGTGTTCTAATCCGTATAGCAACGCCTTACTTTAAAATAAAGAACACCGAGCTCGATTCTTTCCACACGTTTTTACCCCTGGATAACATTATACTAGCAGTCAATTACATTATATAAGTTTCAGATTAATAGAGAATATTCAGTTACATTGATGTTATATTAAGGACTAGTGAGAACCCGTCAAAATTTGACGGTGAGATCTGAGATAAATGTAAAATACTGTGCCCAGACTAATGTTCACAATATGTTGCGTTCTTTGGATCTTCAGGGTATAACAAAGATATTTTGTGATGAGGAGTTTCTAAAATTTTGAACATGTATGGCCCATGACCAGGTGGCAATGCAATATCGGCACCAAATGGCACGAAAGAAAGAGCACTATTATACTGACGAATATTATTTCTAAAGTTTTTGGATGTGTCATCATCTATAAACAACTTTGATTTCTTCTGCCATTTTGCTCGAAGGTAAACTTATTTTCCCATTTAAGCAACACAGAGTGAACTCGTTTGCAGAATTCCTCTCACATGGGAAGTGCAAAGCAGAACAAAACTGACATTTCATAGACAACGACCCAACAGAGAACGAAATGACCTCACTAACACGACTTCTACGCTCACTTTCTCTTTCCCTGCGTCCACTTAATGTACGTTTGCGTCTTTAGGGGCGCGTGGGCAACGATCGACATAACCTGTGTACAACTTCACTACTTAAGTACAACCGAGCAAAACTCACTGTCCGAATGTTCTCTACAAAATACTCCACAAAAGCAAATACATGCCAACTATCAACGCCACAATGCAATTATTACACTGAAACAAAACCTTGACGAATTGTACACAAATCTCAACAATCAAAACAAAACATCAAGCAGGGCCACCATGAAGCAGCTTTGGAAGAAAACAATTGATTATTGATTAGCGTACTATTAAAGAATGATTTAATTAATTAATTTACACTGTAAATGTTAGTGAATCAACACTAACAGTATCTGATAACACATCTAGAGATCACGTTCTTTCATTTAAAGGAAAAAATACTACAATCGGTTCAGTAGAAGCGCTAAACGAAGCCATGGCAGAATACCTTATTTTTTTAAATATATAGATTTGCGCTTTTTTAATTTGACAAATTTTCTCCTTTTTCACATATGATAGATACATTCTTTACTTTATGTTTCTTTACTCATAAAACTTTCTAAGCTCGTTTCTCCATTTGTATTCTACTTAACATTATTTCTTAACTTCACCTTACATGCTGCAGTAAGTTTTAATTTGTCAATAACAACTTACTTACACTTAATACACAATTAATACCTTTCCTACTTAATCACAATCCTTGTATTCCTTTCATAATATTTTCCTTTAGATTCTCACTCTCATATTCCTTCCCCAATCACGAACAAGCTATAATCTAAAGTTTACCAAAAATATTGATATCAAATCTATATACATAGTTACATAATCTTCCCCCTTCGTTCTTCTCTCCATCCCGCACTCGCTCTTCTCTTTCTATCAATTTTTAACATATGCTTCAAGTAATGCCAGTATCCTACCGTGCACATATACATAATCTACCTTAAACCTTTTTATCCAGCATAATGTGCTATCCTCATATCAACATAGTCACTTAAATTTGTTGTTATACGTTTCAAATCGCATAACAACATAAATAAAACAATATTTTGTAATACAAATACAATCCTTGTATTTACACTTTCACAGATTCATAGCCTTCCTCCAATACCACTTTATTCATCATCTACACTTTTCTCCCCTCTTTCGTTCCATCTATTCTACGCTTAATTATTCTTGTATACCTCTTTTCTTATCTTCCTGCTGCTCTCACTACATTGTAATCCGTATAATATGTAATATATTATTATCTATCTAATTTTATCTATATTCCGCGTCATCTTCTTTTTATTTTTTCTCTTATTTATCCTATCAAACCTGTCCCCCCTTTTTGTCTTATTTTCAAACTCCTATTTTATCTCCAATGCATCTCTTTGCGTGTTTGTCTTGCATAAAATTTTTGTTTGCCTGTCTATCTTACCATCAAAACTGTCATATCTGTCTTACTATCATATCATAAGTTAACCTACCTGTCTTACTATCCTATGCTTGTGGCTACACGTTGAAGCATTCTACTTCCGTCCATCCCCTAGAGGTTTAACAAGACTAATACGAATATCCGTTGCTTTTAAATGAACAAATTTGCCTCCCCTGGTGAATCCACAAAGCGGGCCCAGCAGTAGCCGCAGCCGGGAATTCAAGTGAAATTCTAGAGGCCATTGCAAACTCGCCGCACGCGCGCGCACGGTGGAGCAGAGCGAAGTGGTGGAGCTGGAGAGCAGGCGCGGGGCGGATGAGAAGGCGCGCGGGCAGGTGGGGGAATAGAGCGAGCGGTGCTGGAGGGGAAGGGAGGACGGGGAGGGCAAGCGATGCGAGGAGGAGAACACCAGGGAAGGAGGGGGTGTAAGGGCGGAAGGAATGGGGACGGGAGGGTCGGGATGAGCAGGGAAGAAGCAGGGTGAAAGGGAGAATCAGGGAAGGAGATGGTGAGAAGGGGAGAAAGGAAGCAGAGCGGGTCGGGGCGAGGAGGGTGGTCATGCAGACGAAGAGAGATGGGCTACATTGTGAGAGGAGAACCAGGAAAGGAAAGGCTGTAAGGGCGGGGAGGAATGGGGTGGGCGGGTCGAGGCCAGGAGTGTGGTCGTGCGAGACAAGGATGGTGAGAGGAGAGCTAGGAAAGCAGAGAGTATAAGAGCATGGCGGTGAGGGATGGGGAGGAGAGGGGAGGGTCAGGAAGGGGCGCCGTGGGGTGGTGAGGGCGGGGAGTGGGGTTGGGATGAAAGGTGCCGAGTCTGGACTTGCATTTACCCCATAGTTTCGCCGCGGCGGGGAACTCTACGAAATTCCGCGTGGCATTCCCGGACCGTTTTGGGAAGCGATTAATTACGGCCGCTGCGGGCAAAGGGGGGCGGGCAGAGTGAGGCGATAGGGGAGAGAAGGGGGCAGGCAGGTTTACCGGAGAGGGGTTGCTGAGGACAGGTTTGCGGTAGCTACCTGAATCCGCGGTTCTCTTCCGAGACTGCAGCCTCGTTGAAGGGTGAGTAACTAGGAATTTAATACCTTAGCAGAAGTACCTAAAGGCACTTCTCTCGGAAGCTACACACACGTATTTAGCTTGAAAAGAAAATGTTCTTGATTGTTTAGTGATAAAATTTAAAAAGTTGACGCGTAATTTACTAACTTGACTTGACTTGATGAGTTGACTTGACTGCACGTGATTGAAAAAATGGAGATGGGCCTAGGTCAATGATGGCAATCCACTTCTGAGTACAGAAGTCTCATTTGTGGACGATCCATGTGGAAGTTTTGGGGTGGGCAAAAGTGATTCTGGCAAATTTTCTTGGGGTTTACCCATTACCCCTGCCCCTCGTTTTATCATTTCTCTCTCACCATATCATATCATCATGCATGAATAGGTGTACATATCCATTAAATCACTTATCTACTGCCCGTACCTGGACAGTTTAAATCTGCAAATCATATCGAAGTAGGAAATACTAGTAAGGTGGTAAGAGAGATACGTATACAATTTTATCGTCGTGAATAAGACCCCAAAATGTGTTCTTTTAACACGAGCTCTTTTAGAAACATGATAGAACTGCCCAGAAACTGTAAAATTGTGAAAAATACAACTATTGAAAATATGTGTTAAAACTATTTCTTCAGTAACTAGTATCCGGAAGAATCAATGTAAGCAATTTGAAGGACATCATCTATTTCGAAGGAGAGAATTATGCGAAATAATAAGCCTAAGTGAATCCAAATGCAGCCGTTCGCAAGCTTTCGAATGGGGTCGGACTGATATGCAACTCGGCAACACTGCGTGCTTGTTTGAAATCCTGTGACAACAGGGACGCAATGTAAAGGTTCTCTACTCCTGGAAAATGTTTCCTTTAATTTTACCCACGTTTCCAGCGAATCTGAAATTTGGTGAATAGATATAACTCTATGTTCTCAATCAAACGATCAGCGTAAATCCGATGTATATACTGCAAAAGAATCACTTTGATACTACACTCTTCGAGCAAATGAGCAGACTTTCACTTCAGAATATTGGTGAATTATCCATTTTCTCTGTTGTATTGAAGTATGTGGCATAATGGATTATTTGAAAATCACGACCACGTGTTCACAATATTTTTGTTTATAACAAGGGATGTTGGTCAGGTAAATGAAAAATAGTGGCCAACTTGCCTTTAGCCCCAGTGTTTATTCCGATAGCCAGGAACACTAGTCATTTCTATTATGTATGTATATTTCTATTAGGATATGGTATGTTTCAGAAATGAAACATACCATAATCAGCGATCAAAATTTCTTGAAGAAAAGAAGTAATTCGTTAGTTTTAAATTAGTACCTTCTTTTAATCTACTTTCTTTTATACGAATAGCAATAGCTTCCAAACACATCTCAACTTATGTTTACGAAGCGCAGTAAATTCGGAGCGGGCAATTATGTTTGTAGCCAAATTATACAAAAAATACTCATATTTTTAAAAAAATTCATCGTGACTTTATTCGAAGATCTTTTTATGAACACATTTCATTAAGAAAAAAGTGTATCTTCACAAAAAGTTGGGAAGACGCCTAATTTTTTTTTTAATTTTCGAAAAATGAGGCATTTTATCAAACATGAGACCTACACCATTCTCTTAAGAGTCCTTTAAGCTATTTCAGGTCTAAATTTATTAAAAAATGTTGTGCCTTTAAAAAACTGGTTGAAAGAAAATAACAATTGACTATGTTTGACACAAAAATGTCGCAAAAAGTTTCATGTTTTTTAAAAATTGAACGTGACACTATTTTTAGATCTGTTTTTTCATGAACACATTTCATTAAAAAATGTTTATCTTCATAATTGTAATTGTAAGAAGACGCCGAACAAATTGTGATGTTTTTCAATTTTCGAAAAATCAGTGTTCTCAACCAACATGAGACTTGTACTATTCTCTTAAACGTCCTTCAGACTAACAAGCAAAATTTAATCAGAAACGATAGAGCCGTTTTTGAGAAAAAATTTAACAAAATTAAAAATTGCAAACATTTCACGCCACCTGCACCATTCTCTTACATGTTGTCCAACACCAAAATTTAACTAAAACGATGGAGTCATTTTATTCAAAATTTTGAAAATATCTCAGGTGCTTCAGGTAAAATACCCTCAAAATTAAAATAGCAATTTCAAATTCAAGGAACCGGGACATTGGACAGATAGATTGGGGAATGTCAATTTTGGAGAAGATCGGCTGAACTGTTTAGCCGCTAGGGTTGTTCACAACACGACGGCAGACGTTTTGCCGTCAATCGATTTTTCGGAATCAAGGACCCAGAAAACATAAATTCTAGCTACGCCGCGTATTAAAGTTTTTTTTCTAAAGTTAGCTACTGGATTTATCCCCTTTTCATTACCAAGGCCTTGTAACATGAGTTTTTCTGCAGAAAATTCGCAGCATTATAGCATTCGCAGCAATTTTTTTCGTGCAGCATTATATAATATTTTTACTGCGTATGCGGTAGCAAGAATGTAAGAAGCAACTGAAATGTGTAAATTGGGTGCTTTTTTATTTCTGCGTTAATGTTTCTTTGTCAACAAATATATTAATTTCTTTTCTAACTGATAAACAATGCACTTTATTTCTAGAGTGCTCATATGTTTCTGAAATGCAGATTTTTGCATAGAAAGTCTATTTTGAAATCAACTTTTGAGTGCTTATTGCGGTTTAGCAATATGAAATCTCCAAGGAGATAATTAGAGAAAATATACTTAAAATTGACTGAAGAGCTTATTTTACAAGTTTCGTTGTTTCCTCCGTGGACACCTGTATACAGTATACTGTATATATACAGCATAAATAATACAGATCTGTAAGAATTATACAATGCAGTATCTTCATTTTACCGGAAGTTTTAGTAATTAACGTTTCGGCCACAGAACGAGCAATATTCAAAACGGAAATTTAAAAGAACAGGTCTAGGTAGTAATGGTCATTAAGGTTTTAATCAATTAATTAATACGTTTTAGCACTATTCATTCCAAATGTTTTGACCATTATTAACTATCACTTAAAAATCTCATAGAAAAGCCAATAATGTTACTTTTCATAATTTGGCCCATGATAATTGTGTAAATAATCCCTATAAACTTGACTTGTATGCATCAAATTTTCTTTCCTTGGATGCAAGAGACCTGTGGATAATTGTAATGAATCTAGTGAACTGTAAGTATTTGTCGAATTAAAATATTTAATTTTCCGAAAGTGAAAGCAAAATATTTAATTTAATTATATAAAACTCCCCATATAAGAGGTCATTGAAGCAACGGAAAAAATATGCAAAATCATAGAAAATCTGAGAAAACATGAAATCAATCCCTAGTAAGAACACTAACTCAACTGGGACAATACGCCTGTGAGACACTTTCGGAAATACAATCGGTGTTCAATGGGACAAGGTGTGAGCCTGTGACATGCTACTTCCTGTGACCACTTCTAGCCACTTAATTTAAAGGTAGCTGAGACGGATCATGTCAATTTCGAAGATAACGCCAGTTCGGAGAAAACAAAATCTCGTGGGTTTCGTAGACTCGATCTTACTAGTCTAGGGTTAAGTTTGCAAGACCGACTTGCTATTGTGACTGTCTTGCAATAGTGAGTCAATGACCGATTCACTATTTCCTTTGGAATAACACTATAAAAGAGCAAACTCGAGAAAAAACCTCATTGTCTTATAGTGCAGCTGTACTGAACATTTCATAATATACTATTCTCAGCTTTCCTTAACCCTGACATTTTTTATCAACAAAATTTTTAAAAAAACCTTTAAACATTTTTTAAAACTTAATTCAAACATTTGGAGTGGAACAAACTTGAATCTTAGCCTCAAATAAAATTTCCTACGATAGAAATGTGTATTTAAATATTACAAATATTATTGCCAATTAATGTGCGTGCAAACTGTTCGAAATCAGTTCAAAACAAAACTAAGGAAAACTATCATGTTTGAAACACTGCGCTTCTTTGAAATGTTTCCCCTTACAATATTTTATACAAGTAACTATGAGTGTATCTGGCAATAGAAGCGTCAGTGTTGCGTATTTCATCACATCACGCAATGTTGGTAACCCGTCCAGCGAATCAATTACCCCACCAAACCGGCGCAGCAGAAAGTCGAACGTAAATTTTGATCGCGTAAATAACAGCGAAGCCGGGCGACGCGCTGACATCTTTCGCGGCCACCAAAGTGTGGGCAAATTGAAATGTATCCCCACCAAGCTTAACGGCTTCCTATGGCGAGGTCCAAACGTTCATCACGCGAATTATACATCAATTGAGCGTGTAATAAATCAATTGCTTTCTATTGAATCTGAAAGAGTTTACATCATCCAATCACTGGCATGCCAACCGTGCGTACACCGATGCCCGTCGCGTACGCCATCGCCAACCCCCGAAAACTAAAATTTTAGAGCGGAATTCATTCAGCCGCGCCGCACAGTCACCGTCGCTGATACTGAAATTCAATTTGCGCAGGTGAGTGTCACGCGCAGCTTCCTGTTTGGGTCACCAAAATAACAAAAAAATGTTAAAAAACTGGATTGAGAAAGCGATAGATCATTTATTGACAAATGACAACTTCCACTGTGTACGTGAGACAGAAATACAGTGATTTAATGTTGCGTGGAATGGTCTGCCACTAGGGGTAGCGGTGATAGGATACTAAAGGTGTGCACTCAGTAAAATTGTGGTTATTTGCTTTTCCCAAAAAAACGAGAAAGGCTTATATCTGCTAAAACTCTATGGTATATGACCATAGAAGTTGTCTTATGCTGAAAATGTTGTATGAATAAGTTGAAAATGTTGATGTGATAGATGCTTCATTGTCTGTCGTGAATTAAAGAGGAATTAAGAATTCTAGGTTGTACTAAAACCATCAAAATCATTTTAACACCAAAACTCATTTCTAGATTGTCTTTCACAGAAACTGTCGTTGGATGTGTTGATTCATGAGTGTATTCTCGACATGACAAGTCCAACTATCTAGCTAAACTTAAAAACTCGTTTTTTTGGACATTTCCCGAACTCTTGATACATTCATTTTTTGAAACCCTGATATGGTACTTACACACGGCAAAATAATTTTGACAGACTTGTTCTTTAAATTTTCTACTGATCTCATTTAGCGAGTACAGGGTCATGAGAGAATTTATCAGAGATGGGTATGAAAATGATTTATCTGACAAGTCTGAAATTATCATTATTGGTAGTTCAGTAGTTGTCTCTAAAAGATTGGGGATGATTTTTAACTTGCAATTTTTATTTTAAAAATATTGAAATATTTCACTCAGACATTGCAGTGAAGAGCAATATTAGTCACATCAATTACGCTTGTGTACCAATTGCAGTACTCACATAAGTACCCAAATCACATGTTCTGAGAAGATGCATTATACAACTCTGTAATCGTGTCAAGTGTAGCCAGTATTCAATTTCCCCAGACATACTATTTGTTGCGAATACGAAATTGTATGTTGAAAACCATCACAAGTATAATGGTACACGTAAGGTTTTCAGAATAAAATATGATGCTCGATTCATTATGCATTTCATTTTCTTCTAACGTTTCAACTTACCAACACTAAATTCTGAACGCAACCATATTCCGGAAATATTCACCTCTTTCACTCTATTTCTCAAAATTCACAATAATTCCATTCCTTAGCGGCCTCTGATCCTGCAGCTCAACCACTGTATAGTTGCTACCGTTATTCTCCAGCCACCCTGAAAATCGCCCACACCGTCAACCGTTGTCCTGTCTCTCCCCTTCCACTCCACTCCTGTGCAGCCCCGCCTCCTCCAGCTCTTCCGCTCTCCCCTCCTCGAGGCCCCAGACTCGGCCGCTCGGATACGACGACGGCGACGGCAGCTTTGCCGGGTACTCACTCCATCAGCAGTTTCAATTCTTTGTGCCTTCCGGGCCACTGGTTATTAAACTCGCGAGAGCGCGCGCTCGCGAGCCGGCGAAGAGGGGGGGCGGGGCGCAGGAGGGGGTGGGGAGGCACGGAGGGGGAGCGCAGCGCCGGGGTGAGGGGCGGGGCGGGGGTGGCAGGGTGAGGCGGGGCGGGCGAGGGGCGGGAGGCGGAGGGCGGAATGTAATAATGCTGTGTTGTTATATGTTGCCGCGTAGCGCAGCGCCGCGCCTTCAAATGAAAAATAGAGCCCGGGTGGCGGCACCCGCGCTCCCGGCTGCCGTGCGCGCCCCTGGAGGCAGCCAGTCGAGTCGCCCCCGAGGGCCGGCGCCGAGGATCTCTCCCTGCACTCTCTGCAACTGCAGGGCGCAGGGCACCCGTGCCGATCGTTTGGACTCTTTTGGTGATGATTTTGGGCGCGGCGCGGCTGAGAGTTGGTTTGTTGGTTGATTGATAGTGATTCCGGGCGCGTCAACTACCGAGCTCATTAATCCCTAAGTATAGTGCATGTTTTTTTTCACCAAGTGGCGGCGATCTCCCCCCCCCCAATAGATGGCGATGTCCAGCACCTATCTACCGTCGAATAGCGGGGTTTCCATCAGCCGGGTATCTTCCACCAGCGGAGCACCGCCCCAGCCGGGACAAGTTCTAAGCTCCCGACCGGTCTCCCGGCATGTGTGGTAGCTTAGTGCATGTTAGTATAAGAGTGTTTAAGTAAGGGATGATGATAGGGCAAGGAAGAGGAAGGAAAGATCGCGCACGGTCCGTAGCTCTTCTTTAGGGTACTGCCCCGGCATTCGCCGGGTGTTGATCGTAGAAACTACGGAAAACTACTAATCAAAGCAACAGACCTCTAGAATTCTCCGCCAGATAGAGAATGAATTCGACCTAGCTGACAAGCCAGACTAAAATATTGGTACTGTAGGGATTCGTACACAGGACCTCCCGGTCAGAGGGACTGTAGTGACAGTTGATGCACTGAGCCACCTCTCCAGGTCTGAGAGTTCGGCGCGGACCAAAGGAACGTCTGACGGGAGTGTCGGAAAAGTCTGAAAGCCTATTCTGTGTAATAATTCACGCCGTGCAGTTTTTAAATATGCATGACAAAATTACTCTCGCTGGAAGAAAGTTAAAAATGTAGCGTTTCTCAAAACGAGCGTTTGGAAGAAAACATTGAAATTCACGTACTGAGACACAATTTCGTTTTGAAAAATTCAGATCAAAAGAAAACTAGTGATGATTCAACTGCAGATACTTTCCTGTAGTAATGGCAAAGATAACGTAATGTAATAAGATTGTAATTTATATCCTACAAACACTTCAGCCATACCTTGAAAAACTCAAAACCAATTCAAACAAAGCATCTGCGGTGCTTATTTGCAATTATATTGATAGCCAGAAACATAACTTATTTTTTACGTCTACAAAAGAAGCAAACACGAACAAATCTCAACTGATACAGTATTTCAAGCCCATTATACAGCCAAGCGAGGATAGTTTCACACAAGCTTGCCTTGGATATATGGAAGTGCGCTTCCAATCTTTAAACACAATAATCTGCTATCACACCTTTTAAAAGTAAAATAAGTGCATAAATTAAACATCCAGAGCTGAAGGCCATCCAATATATCGCCTTATGAATGCAGAAAAATTAATTTACATGTCTATTGTATTTTATCATTTAAATATTACTTTTGAAAGAAATAATAAATATTACATAAATATATAATAGAAATCTTATATCTAATATAAATTAATTCTCTTAAAATAAATATATAATCATAAATTCAAAGATTGAGCATTGTCTCACTATGTTCTGTGGGTGATATATACCTAAGCAACATACATAACTACGGTGTCTTTACCTAATGTTCATTTTAAGAACCAGAACAGACCTTACATTCTTCTAAAGAAGGATATATTCTTCCCGACTACCACATAGTTCCATTTTATTGGACGTGAAGATATCGAAACTTTAAAAACTCATAATCGTTCCATCTTATCGTTCCATTCATATTGTTCAAAAATGTAAAGAGTTCTAAGAATTTCAAACTGCCGCATTGCAGTGTTCCCATTTTCGTATTGCAACATGACATTTCGCCAAACGAAGCACATGAAACTGGAATTTGCAATTTCAATTATGGCAAAAATTACACGAAACTATTCATATTTTTAAAAAATGCACATGACATTTTCTAAAGTTATGTTTTTTTTCTTGCTTTTCTTTATATGAAGAGCAAGTAATATAATTGTGATTTAGAAATCCGTGATTTTTTGATAGAAAAATTCTTATTACCGGGAAAAAGTTTATCAGGGGTCAACAATAAAAGTACTTCTGTCAAAAATTCGCTGTTTTTTTTCTCACAGTATTACAATATTTTCTTTATAGTGCGTAAGAAAATAGTACGCGAAAAAATAGAAAGCAGACCCACAGAAATGTTTGTACAAAGGAAATGGATTTCAACATTATTAAAATGTAAAACATTGGGAAATAATCGAAATTAATGGCTTTGGCAATAAGACAATAGTCTTTTGATTCTGTTAATACATACACAGTGATTCGTAACCATTCTAACATGTACTTCTATGCCATTAGTTCGTCGTAATTTTTAAATTTGTGGCACTCCCACACTTTTAAAAATTTGTTCAACTGTTCGCTTTTACTTATCATAAAAAGGCACGAAGATTTTTTGAATGAAATTTGAGTTTAAGCTGGAACACAGTACAAGACGAATAATTATTCTTGTTGCCTAAAATGATACAAATGATGGTTAAAATTGAATAATCGACTTCAAGATAAAACAACCAACTCATACGATGATATGATACGATACGATGATATACGCAATATGACATTTTACACATTAGAAAATCAGTCTATTTTCATATATCTTTTGTGTCTTATTTATCTTCAATACACAGGGAAAGAGAAAATTCTTTAAGAATGATTATCGAATTTACTTGGAAATTACTTGTCTCTAAAAAACATATCCTGGGTATTTTTCAGCTACCGTACTCTGCAATGTCAGCAATGCTGTATGTACAAATCCCACACATCGTACACATCCCAATACTCGTCCAGCGGGATTGACGTATTCCGAGCTCGTCCACAGAACGGCAAGAAGTCTCCCGAGAGGCCGGAATTCTCAGGCGCGGCAAACTGCGAGCCTGTTGAGACAAATTGCGGATAACAAGAGGCGAGGCGAGCTGGCCAGAAGAACCTGTGGGTGGGGGCTACCGCCTCGTCTCAACAGGCCCCGACCACGCCGCGCCGCGCCTCGCCACCCGCCACTTGGTCAGCGCGAGCGCGGGGCGGTGTGGCACGGCAGCTCGCCTCCACACTCCAGAATATTGAGAGGCGGAGCGCGACGCTGCCTCGTCCCGGTCGGTCACTCGCCCAGCGGTTTAATATTCAGACGCTCGGCGGCGTTAAAGCAGAGGCATTCCACAGCGCTCGAGAAAATACTGAGGGAGAGCAGGCCAACACACGCACACGACGAGAGCCCGGAGGGGAAAGGAAATAGGCTGAAATGATGTACAAAATGCGTAAATGAAAATCGTAGACAGTATTTCGCAAACACGGAATGGAAACCTCAAGAGAATACTGAACGAAATTAAAATATTTACGTAACATTTACACTCCGACATTGAGAGATTTTTCAATAATATTTATAACCACTTGATGATTCACAATCTCTCGTAAAACTTGCGGTGGTGAAAATACAATTATATCATTTTGTTACTTTGAAAGAAGACATTTTAAATGGTTTATATAAGAAATATATCTTTATATAAAATCTATAATTCGTGCTGTAACAGAATTTATACTTTGAATCTTTAGAGAATGAAAAAGTAAAGATTTTGTTAGAATGCTGATATCCACAGAAACAAATACATCACGCGATGCAGATAATTAAATTTCATTGACGGGTTTCCAACCACCTTATTTAACAAATCTACTCCTACTACAGCTGAATATTCCACGAGTTAACCCAGTTGTTTTTGGAACGAGCGTCGAAATTCTCCGGATAAAACGGTTCCATGAATAAACGGGAATCGATAATTTAACTTCAATTAGCCCTGTTCCAGCAAAATTCGCATGACGTCAGTTATTGCCCGTGGAATCGAACCCATCATCGCTCCAGTGAACCTGAATCGTAGCCACCACAAGGAACCGCCTACGTCGGCGCGTATCTGTTCTTCCCGTGTTTATTGGAACTTAGTATACTCATAAGCCTAACAATTTTTATTACCATCAATACCTCTCAAATAAATTTCATATTGTTCCGGAGAGGCAGGGGAAGGTCGGCAGGTAGTCCGGGGCGGGGCGGGGGAGGGGGCACGGCCGGATATTGGCTGGTGGCGTTGCCGGGAGACGCCTCCGAGCGCGCATTCCGCGCCCGCCCCGCCCCCGCCCCACCCCCGCCCCGCCTCGCCCCGCCCCCTCCCCCGCCCTGCCCCGCCCCGCCCCCGCCCCGCCCACGCACCGGCCCCAGCAGGTGGCACTGTTAGCGCAGCGTGGAGTTATTGCCTGGCTGCGGGCTCGGCAGTCGAGGGGGGCGGGGCGGAGGCGGGCGGGTGCGGGCATGGGCGAGGACGAGGACTCGCGAGGGGGCAGGGGCAGCGGCAGCAGCAGCAGGAGGCAGCGCCGGATGAGGACGGGGAGGGGAAGGAAGGGGCGCGAGGATAATGTGCAATATCTCCTCGCGCGCGACGAGTTGGCGGGACGCGCTCCCGCTTGCGATCCGTTTTCCCGTCGGTGGATCCGCGACGTCGACGTTTGACGATTCCCTCCGCATCCATGGCTTCCATTGCTGCACGCGCCCAGCGCCGCCCCTCCCCCATCGCGGGCGCCTCTCGGCGCGCGACCGAGCGGGCGAACGCCGCGGCCTTCCCTCCCGCCGGCCGCCCAGCGCCCCAATCGCTCGAAACCGCCGGTAATAAATTTCAGGCTTTTTCATTCGCAGATTCTTACTTAGAATTTTACGGGAAGGCCAACGGATGCTGAGCTACAATCTTTAGGCTTTTATTTGCGTTCGTGGGTGGTTTGTACAATAACGATGTTTATAGGGCGTATTTTTTCGTAACAACCAGTCATCGATACAGAAATAAAAAGCCATTTAGTCCAAGAAACGTGTTTGGATATAAATATAGATGAAGTTGATTCTATTGGTCTACTGAATATTTTTTCCTAAATTCGAATTAAAATATTTTTAACACTCACTTTAATAGGTAATATTGCTTTTAAAAAACAAACGAAAATCAGATTCAAAGATAAAATTTAAATTTCAGTGTTCTGTAGCTTAGTTAAAGAAGTAGTGCTACAAAAGCAGGCAGTTTCTTGCATTGGTAACGTATTATTACAGCACCGCAATTTCTGTCCACTTCACACCTCATTTGTAAAACTTACCAATTACATTACTAAACGTACCGCATTAGATGTGAAAACTAATTCTTTTAAAACAAATTCATCAACACAAATTCTACAATCCAACCCTGCGTTTCACACTGCGAGAACATTGTGAAGTTAAAAATGAGAATTCTCTGAATTTCAAACTGCCGCACCAGCTGAGATTAGCTCATTGTCGCTTCCTCTGCAGTGACCCTGGCCAAGTTGTAGTAAGATTCGAGTCCCGGCGGTGGAAAAATTTTCGACACTATATAACTAGGACGAATTCAGCAGCTGTCTGGCAGAGAATTATAGTGGGCGGCAAGTTTGATCAGTGGTTTTCCGTGTTCCCTCTGATCAATACCAGTGAATGAGGAAGCAGTTCTCTTAACATCGCTACGGGTCGCTCGTGATCCTTCCTTCCACTTCCTTGTCCTGCCCCCTTAGTTACACTAATATGCACTACATTGCCACACATGTCGAGAGAATAGTCGGGGGCTCAGAGCTTGTCTCGGCTGGGACGATGTGACACTGGAGGATGGTAATGCAAATCCTTCACAATCTAAGGTGTAGGACGGCATAAGTTCTCATTATCCAGCGGCGAAGGAACGCCGACACCTCTCGAAAAAAAAAAGCATTCCCTACACTAACGGGAGTAATGACCATAGCAGTTGTCGGGCCTGTAAACACCAATCAAGCTGCAGTGTCATGGAGTTGCCATTGTCGAATTGTGACCTGGTAACTTGTCAAAGACTAGCAAAAGAAGAGCAGGACATTCAAATTTGCAGAATCGAAGATAGCGCAAATTACATAAAACTACAATATTTTGAAAAAATGAATACGACCTTATTTAAATATCTAATTTTGAAGAACAGATTCCATAAGGTAAAAAAATGCTTTCGTCAATATTGTTGTTTAGAATATTAATTTTTTTAAATTTTCGAACAAACAGTTTACTGAAAGTGTCATCTGCACAATTTTTATACTCGAGAAAAAAATAAAGAAAAAGTTTTGAGTTTTTCTTGCAAAAATAGTTTTTTTTAAAGCTCCTTTTTTCACGCAAAATTACGGTAAAACCACTCATATTTTTTAAAAACTGCACATCAGCTTATTTGAAGAGCTAAATTCGAAGAACAGATTTCATAAGATACAAATTTATATTTTCAACTATGTAGATGTAACAAGTCGGCAACAAATTCAAACTTTTGTAACTAACGACAGTTCAACGAAAATTTGACATGATCTAATTTTTTAAACATCCTTTGCTCCATCCGGGGTAAAATTGAATTAAAAATCTTAAAGCCATCTGTTTTGAAAAGTTTGAAAACGTTGTTGCGGCTTTACAGGTATGTTAAGTACCCCAAAATTTAAATATTCCGTTCTAAATCGCTGGGTCTCGACAGACATTTTTTGCCTTCAGCCAATTTTTTAGAACAGGATTCTCTGTATACAATGTGTTAGAGTAAGTAATTTACAACATACAAGATCAATAATTATCCACTTTTTCAGTATATGGGTTGTACAATATAAATCTTTCCGTAGAAAAATCGGCGTTTTCCGTAGTATTACAATACTTTATTCTGCGTAAGTAGTATTCCAGAATGTAAAAATTGTAAAAAGAACATCATAACTCGAAGTCTTCAACGATTTCACCAAGTGAAAAAAATAATAATAACATCTTACTTATGAAAACTAAAAAACATGAAAATTGAACAAAAAAAAAATAATATTCTCAAAATAAATATACCGTTACCCCATGTGTGGTGGTAAAAAAAAGTTACGAAAGGTAAAATCTATTAAATGGTTTAGAAAACGTACATCCAAGTTGCAATTTTAAAAAATATTGCTCGCACGTAGCTCATCGAGGTCAGATATTCGTATTTCCAGAACGGCATATAGTTCACAGATCACACAAATATTCAATAACAAAGAACTAAACGAACAACAGTACAAAGGACGATATGAACGCTGACTAGCAAACAGTGAACCACGCACATTTTTGATCATTTTTCTGCAACAGCACGGAGAAAGCTGGGTGAATGCGCAGCATCAAACGGGCCGGGCCAAACCGCGGCCGCAGCGCGCTCAAGTGAAGCGAGCCAGCAACAGCGACGCGACCGCATCACAGCGGCGCGGCGCGCAACGCACGAGGGAGCGCGCGCTCACTCCACGAGCACCTCGTCACCCGCACCAGCCGCCCCACCCCCCGCCCACGCGCCCCGCCCACGCGCCCCGCCCACGCGCCCCGCCCACGCGCCCCGCCCACGCGCCCCGCCCACGCGCCCCGCCCACGCGCCCCGCCCGCTCGCTCTGCCCACGCGCCCCGCCCACGCGCCCGTCCGCACTCGCCTGCCCCCTCTCATCGCCCGCATGACCTCGCCCAGTCGAACTCGTCTAGTCACCCTCGTTCATTCGGACTCGTCAATTCACCTTCCTCCATTCGGACTCGTCCATTTGCTTTACCAGAGACGCCTCGCCTAGTCCTCGCCCAGTCGCCCCTTGCCCAGTTGCCCCTCGGCCAGTCGCCCCTCGGCCAGTCGCCCCTCGGCCAGTTGCCCCTCGCCCAGTCGCCCCTCGGCCAGTCGCCCCTCGCCCAGTCGCCCCTCGGCCAGTTGCCCCTCGCCCAGTCGCCCCTCGCCCAGTGGCCTTGCGCGATCGCATCGCTCAGTCGACCTCGTCGATTTACTAACGTTAATTCGCCCTCGTCCATTCGTACGTCCATTCGTGCAGTCGTTCTCGTTAGTTCGCTCTCGTCCATTCTTCTTCGTCCAATCACCGTCGTCAATTCGTCCTCGACTATTAGCCTTCGCCCAGTTACACTCGGATTCTACAGAACATGTGAATATTTTTGATCCACGCGTGCTTTTGCTGCCATTCACACTGTTCTGTATCAAAATCGTGCTTCCTAATTATGGTGTCCAGATCTCCTATTTTCATTCCTCTGGGTCGTAACTGTTCTGCAGCCTACACAGCAGTTGTCTTTGCATACCAACACGCCAGCTCCCAACGCACGCACTTTCAGCACATTTGTTTGAAACCTCAAATCTCTCAACCCTCTTCTTGCCAAAAACTACATCTCAACTCTGCATCTCTCATCCTCTTGTCTTCATCTTTTCTGTTCTCAATGAACCATTTCGCAACACTTTCACACAAGTCGAACAATATTTCGCTCACCGGTCTTGTTTCTCAAAACACTTGGTTTGCTCACCATGCGTTTGTTATCCGCTTTTCATAAAAAACGTTTCTCCTTTGGTGCTACATCATTACTCGGCCATCTCAAAATCCCACTTGTCTTTATTCTATATAATACCTTCCCCTACCATGTTTCTTTTCTTTAGGTTTTTGGTCATGTACCTTCCATTGTAATTGAGGGGTAACTTACAAGAACCAACCAAGTTCAAAATTCCATATTTTGAAATATTTTACCCACCACTGGCGCTTTCTGCTAGGACATTTCGGCAAGAGACAAACAGGTTGAAATATATAAGGCGGTGAAAATCATGAATTTATTACTATGCCCGACTAGTATGAATTTTTTTTTTTTTTTGCCTCCTGGAAAATCTCGTATTTGGGCTAGTTTGCTTCTTGTAAAACACCGTTCAACTTATTTTGCAATGACTACACTTCCTTTCTTATTGCAGCTCTCGATGCGGTATTGGACACTATCCATTTTCATTTATCCAACACTTCCTTCTTTAGAAAAAGTATCAACGCATCCAGACTCCCAAGTTCTTCTCCAAAGAGCCTCTGTACCCCCCCCTCCATAGCAGCGACCGCCGTATCCACTCCCCCACCGGTGTCCCAGGGCACGCTGAACTGCGGTCGCAACCATTTGCTGCCACCAGGGGCGCTGCTGCGGTTGCCTCCCCCCCAGCCAGGTCTCTTCCACGTGCGTCTCCCCTCTCCGCTTTCAATGTTTCCAAACTGTGTGGTGCTCAAAAGTTGTCGTCAATGTTCTGTACCAACAGTGACCATACAGCGACCCGCGAGCCGCATGGGGCACTTCTAACGAATGTGTTGCCCTTACAAAGCTCTCAGGCTGAACGGAAAATTATGTAATTCCGTGCAAAGAGTTAGTTTCTTTTTCAGATTAACTTATTCGGTCGTTGATTATTTTGTATTTCCGAGCGCGTCAAATGCTATGGTTATGAGTCCCGTTAGTGTAGTGCATGTCATACTTCGACAGGTGGCGGTGTTCTTCCTCTGCTCGGACTTGAGATTCGGCGCTTATAAGTCAGCCTACGGAATTTTCCCCTCTTCCAGGTTGTCCCATCCTCCGCAAGCGGGACATGGACTCAGCATGGATAAGCTCAAATTTCTCTTCATGAGTGGTGGTGTAGTGCATGTAAGTTCGTGTGTGAATGTGTAAGGGGAGAGGATAGGATAAGGAAGAGGAAGGAAAGATCGGTTCGAACGATCCGTATTAAGCCATTGCCTCGTTTTAATCTGTAACCACTGAAAACTATTGCCTACAGTCGGCCGCTAGAATTCTCCCCCACAACTTAACTTATTCCTGTTAGTCGTGGTATTCAACAATACGTTTATTCAGTCTAAGTAACTTGCAGTTGCAACCGCTGTGAACGGTTATAGCCGAACTTCTGCGTTCTTTCTTAACCAGAACCTGCCAGATTTCAATCAATTTGCTGCGAAGTTTATCAACTGAAAAAGTCTAGGTTACCAAAATTTTTTGTAATTTAAATGATTTCAGGTTTTAATTGACAGTGAGTAAGCAAAAGTTTGGTTCACGGTCATTAAGGTTGACATTACTTTCGATCGAATACTGTATTTCTCTGGAGTGTTTTTACAATATTTGTGTAATTATATATATTTTTTTCTCAAAACTGTGAAGTGGAGGTGCTCACTAAAATTGCATTATTTTATTAAAAATCAACCGTATATAACTGTTTCAGATTGTAAAAAAAAGTAATTTTTTCTATTACTCTTCTTCTCCGTTATAAATACAACTTAAAAATCAAAGTTGAATGTACGATGTACATCATTGATAACCTTAAAACTAGATTACTAACAAACTAATTGCAATTTTGTAACAATTATAATTTGTAACAAACTATATTAACAAACTAATTGTAACCAAAAACTAATCCCATGATTACATTCTTCAAATATTGAAAAAAAACTGTCCCTGTTCCTTGTGACGTAGTTTAATTTCCAGGAGAAAAATAATAAGTTCTCAAACAAAATTGATACTCTTATCAGTTGGCGAACGTTTTTAAACTATTTACAGTAGTACACGAAAATATTACTATTGAAAGTGTCTTATCAGCATTTGCCAACTGGAGGCGAAATGACGTCTGAGCAGCCTTCCCCTACGAGAGAATTTTTTTATATTGTTACTGCATCTTAAAAATTCTAAACAATAATAACCATTAAAAAAGAAATGATCGATTTTACAAGCGAACTTTCTCCCCCCCCCATTTCCGTTCCCCCACCACCAACATTGGAACACTGTGCGCCCGTCGCCGCGTGGGATACTTCCTTTGCTACGTGACTCGGTTCGGAGCAGGAGAGCAGATTTCTGTGACGTCACAGACTATTGAGTTGGCAAGCACTGGTCTATAATATAACGCTATCTCCAGAGTCAGCAGATCCAAATGTCCGTTGATAAGATTACCCGGCTAATTAGCGGACCGGCTGCGGCGCTACCGATGCAAAACACTCACTTACCTGGTTTTGCCTTAACCTCAAATCTACGGAGTGGCCGAAGAAGAAATTTCATGAAAAGGAAATTACACACTATTACGTAACAGACATCTGAACTCTTATTCTGTCTAAGATTTGATTGATACTTCTCGATGCGAAGAAGCTATGGGATTACAGGTGACTCCCCTCGAACGGTGTAGTTTCCCTCCAAGCTCGGTCTTGGTTTTTACGGCAGATATATTCCCACTTTCAGGCCACTCGCCGGCCCGACTAGGTGATAGATATCGGGTTGCGAAACATCAGGTCTGTACGATAGAGGACAATGATATTCCCACTTTCGGGCCACCGGCCGGCCCAACTCGGTGATAGATATCAGGTTGCGAGACATCAGGTCTGTACGATACAGGGCAATGATATTACCACTTTCAGGCCACCAGCTGACCCGACTCGGTGAGAGACATCAGATTGCGAGACATCAGGTCTTTACGGCAGATGCCAGAAATATTCCCACTTTCAGGCCACCGGCCCGCTCAACTCGGTGAGACACATCAGATGGCTGAGTTTGGCGCCTTTTTGTCCGTGCAGCCGTGATGACTCTCGCTTGTGGACATTCATAGCAGTTCACTTTGAGCACACCCGGAAATGCAGTCATCGGCAGGCGAAATTCAGTTTATTTCGCGGTCGTGACAACTAACGCCTTACCCGTAAGCGACCTGGTCACTGGACACCATTCATTACTCATCACTTTCATTTAAATTACAATCTACCCACCTAAATCTGAACGCGATGTACCGACGAATTACTGTCATGAGAAGTAATCGGCTGTAATCGGTGCTCTAGGAGCGGGGACGGCTGAGCACACGGCGATGTTCAAAGTTCTGAGGGTGTGGAGCGCCGGCACAGCGGGTCGAAGCCGGAGCTCCGGAAAAGGCGACCGCGCGCTGAAGAAACCAAAAATCAATTGAACTGATCTCTTCGGCGAAAACGAGGTTGCTGGCTACCTCCCTCCCACGCCTCACAGGGATCAACGTAGTTGATGCAAACATTTAGAATTGGAAGTCTAGTAGGGATGATAAATATCCAAATCACTTGGATGGAATTACTTGGATCACTTGAATGGAATCGCTTGGATGGAACTGGGAGCGGTAGCTTAGTGCATCAACTGATGTCACTACAGCGCCTTTGACTGGGAGATCCTAGGTTCCAGTCCTGACGGTGGTAGGGTTTTTGAAACTAGCTTTTCAGCTTGGTCGGATTCAGTCGCTGTCTGGAGGAGAATTCTAGTGGCCGGCTGCTCTGATCGGTAGTTTTCCGTAGTTTCTCCGATCAACACCAGGCGAATGCCGGAGCAGTACCTTACCAAACGGGCCACGGATCATGCGCGATCTTTTCTTCCTCTCCCTTGTGCTATCCTCTCCCCTTACATACACACACAAACACTTACACTAGCATACACTACACTACCACATATTCCGGGAGACCGGTCGGGAGCTTAGAGCTTGTCTCGGCTGGGGCGGTGCCCCGCTGGTGGGAGAGTTCTGGTGAGGGGGTAACCCCACTTGCCGACAGTCGGTCGGCGCCCGTTGGATCTCGCCATCTAGCGGCGGAAGATCACCGCCATCTCTCGAGAATAAATCATGCACTAAACTTACGGGGCTAATGACCAAAGCGGATGACGCGCCCGGAAACACGAAAAAAACCATCTATCGACTTTGATGGAATCACTTGAACGTGACGATGTGACATTCATCGCCAGCGCCCTGCGGTTCAAAGATAAATCCCGGACTTTGAGAATGTTTACTGCGTTGCTCACAGCGGCCAAGCTGCGCTCTCTTCACTCAAGCCGGTTCAGTCTTCCCCAAGCACCGATAGCCGAAACAAGAAGCAGCAGCAGCAGCAGAGAATGGTTGACGCGGTGACGCGGTGCAGCGGTGGCCGCCAGCAATCGAAGTAGTAATTGTTCTGTACTTTGTCTCGACAGCCCTCTACGGGCCTTGGTGACCCATCCTCTCAACCATGGGATACGGGGTTCGGATGGTTAGCACGAAGACATCCCTTCACCGAATATATTGGTCTTTATAACCTTAGGGTGGGCTTTCTCATCGTCACACGACAATAGATAAAGAAAGTGCACAGGTACAATTTGCCTCAGCCGGGAATAGAACCCGGAATTGTGCCGTGGAAAGCGAGCACGCTATCCAACGAGCCACTGAGGGAGGCATTGAAATAATGACCAAAGCTTAATAAATTCCAGTCGGACAATGCTGCGTGCTGTTTGGCCACAATAATAAGGATTGGGCATTACCAGAAAATTGCCCTTCCCCTCCCTCCTGTCATTTGGATTTAGATTATTTTGTATGGATAAATAATTTCAACCAACTAATTTACAACACAAAACTGTTTTATTATTATTACTATTATTTATTAAGCCAGTGATTATTTATTGCTGATAATGCTGGAAAGTTAAGACTTCTTTTACTGCATAGAACCAATGGATAATCTCCGTATTCGTCCACATATTATCTGGGGATTTCTGAACTGTGGATACTGGAAAACCAAATTTAATTTGCATCTCATTTCATTCAAATATCAGAAATTTCAACCATTAATTCCAAATAATAAAAGAGTGTGAAAAAGCGGACACTTTTGTAAGGTTGTATAAGGACATTTTTTCATGCTTCTCTTCAGCTCTCATAGAGAAAATCTCAAACCCAATGTGAAGATATACCACTTGTGCCTTTTTACGTGACGATTATATTTTAAGATCTGAGAATCTGTCAATGTTTTGTGTTCACTTCGTCTGTCGTTGAATAATCTTTTCACACACATCTAAAAGCATAGCATGTGTCACATGGGAAAGTCAACATGAGACATAGATGGGTTGACAATTAGAGAGTCACGTTATGTTCGTCCTACTACTGTAGTGGCGTTCACCTGCAAATCATTTGAAGTACATTCTTTTAACATTACCGGAGATGCCAAGTCATTCAGTATGAAAACAAATACCACGTTCACAAGAAATAACATTACATTCTCGCAACTGGAAAAGAACTAATTATTGATTTTATTTTTAATTAAGTAAATTAATTAACAAATTTTCAGCTGCACTTTTGAAGGAACTAAAAGCACTGTCTGGAATTTTACAATTATCATAGAAAGTATTGCTTGAAAGGCACACAACTGTGAATAGTCACACATTTCAATGTTCTCAACGACATGCTAGACGAAGCAATTAATCGCACTTATATTAATTGGATCCCAAAATCGTGGGAATCCTTGACGATTTATTACTTGGTACGCAACACAGATTGGAGACTAGAAGGCATAAAGAAAAAAAATTACCAAAACTGTATACACTGGTGAGTTCTATACCTAAGAACTAATATTCACCTATGAACATTAAATGATCAAAATTAAACGACTATCCTTACGCAAATTATCTATAAAATGTGTAAAAATCTGCGAAAAATGTGTAAAAATCTGCGAAAAATGTGAAATAATGCTGGAAATCCACGAAGCATACAAGAGAGTTCAAAGACGCCAAATAACACCGGAACGTTTAGGGAAAGAAAGATTAAAAAAAGAGCGAAAAAGAAATAAGAGAGAAAACTTTAAGTAAGCAAGTAAGAAAGAAAGAAAGAAAGAAAGAAAGAAAGAAAGAAAGAAAGAAAGAAAGAAAGAAAGAAAGAAAGAAAGAAAGAAAGAAAGAAAGAAAGAAAGAAAGAAAGAAAGAAAGAAAGAAAGAAAGAAAGAAAGAAAGAAAGAAAGAGTTTCAAGCAAAAGCAACTTCAGAAGGTGGACCTGGTTTCTGAATGATTGAAAACGTACCGGAAACAGTTTAAACAATTATAAATATGCTTGGTACTGATTTTGTAAATGTATTCGGCTACTGTAAACGTAACGAACAATTAATGCATTTTAAAATCTACAATTCTAAACGTTGTTTCCGAGTTAAAATTGAAATGATTTGAAGGAAGAACACTAGTAGTGCTGGTATTTGCGTAGGTCGTCGCCTTCAAGAAAAAATTGGAAATACGTCAGAACATAGGGATTCTTCCGATAAATTAACAGAAGTAATGTAGTAAGTACACGTAGATATATATAAACTAGTGGTGCTAAAACAGCACATACTTTCTCGCCCTTAGTAATGCTTAAGTAATACTATTTGCAACGCAGTTTCTCTCCGAATTAACACATCTCAGTTATCATTTTTTGTAAAACTTTAAATTGAAAAAATTGTACATGACATTATTTCAAAATGTCTTTAATGAACAGTTTTCATTAAGGGACAAAATCTCTGTCTTTAATATTTTGGTTGTAGGAAGACTTCGAAAACATTTTGAACGTTTGCAACTTTCAAAAAATCAGGGTTTTTAACGAACATGAGACCTGCACCATTTTCTTAAACGTCCTTCACACTATCCAATAAAATGTTTAATTATAAACGTTGGAGCCATTTTTTTTTTTTTGAAAATTTCGATAGTCCGAGTAGTTTCATGTAAAGTACCCCCAAAATTAAAATATCGGTTTCAAATTCAAGGGGCCTCAACATCAGCCAGATCGATTCAGGAATATGAATTTTGGAGAAAATCAGTAGAACGTTTTAGGCGCTAGTGTTCACCACAGACGGACGGACAGAAAGACGATTTGCATCATACAATTGCGCGTTATCAAGGACCCCCTAAATGGTTTCTGGCTACACCCGGTATTAGAGGATTTTTTTGGTCAAAATTTAGCAACTGGATTTATCCATTGTTTCGTTACCAGGGCTCTGAAATAAGAGTTATTCGGTCAAAATTTCTCCGTTTTTTTTGCGTAGTATTACGTAAGTTTGCCTCTACTTCGTAAGCGGTACAGAGAAAGTAAAATGTCGTTTAGGGGTTTTAGTTTCACGTAATTCTTTAAATTAAAACTAATGAGCGTTAAGTGATACATATATTCAATAATTATTACAATATTAATATCTATTTATTTTATTTTTTAATGCGGCCCTCCCGCCCTACATTTTTTCTTCAGGAGCCACCAATTGAAGAGTGTAATGAACGAATGGTGCGCGGCGCTGGACGGCCAGGGCGGTGGCCGTGTCGGAGTGTTCGTCTTCCGCAGCACAGGAGCGCGTCCACTCGCGCCGTGCGAGGCGAAAGCGCGTTCCCCAAGCCCCGACGCCCGACGCTCTCCGCTCCGCACCGCGCCCGCCCGTCCCTCCGCGCGGGCGGCGTCGCTTCCCGCGCCGGTCGCTCTGCTCCGCTCCGCCCGCGCCGCCCGCGCCGCCCGCACCGCCCGCGCCGCCCGCGCCGCGTCCGCTCTCCCGCCCGCCCGCCCGCGCCCCGCGCCGCCCCCGCCGCGCGCACCGCCCGCGCGCCTCCGCGGGGGCGGGGCCAGCGCGCGATTGGCCGGCGCGCCGCGCCACTCCTACCAACCAACCGGCTCCTCTCCTCCCCCGACGCCCGCGCCGCCCGCGCCCCGCACGCCGCCGCCGCCGCCACCGCCGCCGCCGCCGCCGCCGCGGGGCCGCCCCGGCCCGCCTCGGCTCGGCTCGCTCGCCCGCGCCCGTGACAAAAGTTGTTCCACCATGATTCGGCTCGTATTAAAATCTTGAGCCGCGCGGCAATCGGGAAGCGATCAGTCGCCTTGTCGTCGGGAGGAGCGAGGCGGGGCTTTCCGGGCAGCCACGCGGGGGCACGCCGCAACAGCAGCGGCAGCAGCAGCAGCGGCAGCGGCAGCAGGACGCGTGAGCGACGCGGGGGGCAGCACAGTCGGCAGCGCGGCCCGCGCGCCTCCACGCCCGCCCGCGCGCCCGCCGCGACCGCGAGTGCTCCGCCCGGCCCGCGCCTCCGCCGCCGGCCTGCAGCATCGGCGGCGCCTTCTCTCCCGTGAAGTGTTCCCCCTCACCGCGGCAAGATTCTGTCCTCACTCGCGCTGAGGCCGGGGCCGCCCTCCGCTGGAGCCATGCTCAACAACCTGGCCGTGTCCGCCGGAGGCCTCGGCGGCCTGGGAGGTAAGCCCCGTCGGGCCCCGCTCGGGCCCGCAACCACCTTTCCCTCTTCATATCCCTCATCAAGCCGAGCGCAAATTCGCACTAATTGTTTGGGTTTACGGAGCCGCGGTGGCGGCGGCGGCGGCGGCGGAGGGGGCGGTGGGGGCGGCGGAGGCGGCGAAGGCTCCCGAGCGAGCGCCACGCCGCGTCTCTGTCCGTCCGCCGCGCGCCGCTGCGTCGCTGTCTCTCTCTCCGCCGCCGCCGCCGCCACCGTCGCCTCCGCGCGCACACACTCCCTCTCATTAGGAACTTCCCTTTTGATAGGTGAACTAAGGGATTAAATTGAGTTAGGAGCGCCGCACCCAAATTAAAGCCAATTCTGGAGGTAGCCTATTCCAGCTCCGCCCGCTAAATATAATCAATTTGCTGGCGCTCCTGCCTCGGCGGCGCCGGCGGAGGCGGAGGCGGAGGCGGTGGCCCGGCCCCGCCAGTGCCGCGCGGGCAGCAAGCGTCTTCGGCGGGCGGGCCACCCACCTTTTCACGTTGCTCCTCGAGCGCCGCCCGCGTGGCGTGACGGTGTTCTGTGCGTTTTGAGGTGTGTGGTTCACTGGTGTGGAGATGCCTTCGGCTTCTAGCGTCGGTGTCTCCGAGGAACAACCCGATAATGTAAATGTAATTTTTATTTTTTTTAGTGGAATTATTGGTTGATGTAGCCTAAAGAACAATATTGGACCCTGTTAAAAGTGTGCACAAGAGAAACTGACATTCTTAGCTGCGTAAGACGGAGGTAACTATTGTAGGGTAAATAGTAATATGTGCCTCGTATTCTATTGTGTTATTAATTGCCGTTGAGTAACATTTGAAATACACACGCATCTCATTCACATGTGAGTTCTTATTTCGCAATGTAGCTTCGTCAAATTCACGCCTCAATGCCATTCCCAGTTTTACTGTAAAACTTTGTTCTTAATTTCTTCATTCTGTTATAGCGTCTTATCTTTGAATCCAAACGCAGTGTTTCACAAAAAAATAGAATTTAACTTTTAATTTCTGTTCCGTACTGGTTTTCTGTACCAACGCCTATGTTTGGAGCATATTCTCATTCACTAAGTAATCAGTTTGAGAATTTTATATTGAATTGCTATCGAACATCTCATATCTGAAAACGTCTTATTATTTTTTTTGCATTGAACTAATTTTTATAACAGAGAAATCATACCTAATTTTACAATCTTTGAATCACACCATTATAACTCAGATTCAGTGTCTCGTGCAACGAGAAAAATGCTCAAATTCGCTGAACTACGTGTGCATTAATTAATCAAAACTTAAAACTGAATTAATGATCTCATGACAAAATGAAAACTGACTGGAAAATCAAATATTCATATATCTCTTTGTTTTAAAGTATTTAGAGTATTAATGTGATAACGTTGTGTGACCTGAAAGTAATTTATCATTCATGAAGTTGGCGACTACAATTTTGGAAGCAAAACAAATAACTTTTTCGACGTACGGAATTTTATTCCACTCTAGAATAATATTTTTTGTCGAACATATTGCTCATATCAAGAAAAGTCATAAAATATCGCGACTTGTTATTTACAGTTATTTGTATTATTATTTTTCCAGTGCAGTTGATACAGACCACTTTAGAAAAGTTTTACAGGAATAATCTCATAGTACTACAAATTGCTACGTTCTAGAAAAGGCAGTAAGAGTGTGTCCCATCTAGGATTCTCTTCAGTCATTCAGAAGTCTAGCATTGTTGTTCGATTAATTTTATAATCTAATGCTACAATAGTGTGGGAGCGTTTTAAATTATGGAAGTAGTAGCTTAAGGTGGACGTAAGTAATCTTTAGGGAGTCTGAAGCGGATGTTAGTTTACAATCATAGGATGTACTTTAATACGGATTGATCAATAAAAAACTTCACTGTACGTTAACCAGTATAACGAATTTGTATCAGAATGAATTTCTAATCGTATCTCAATCTCTTACTGCATGAAAAAGCAATAACACTTTATTCATAAGACTACCGCGAAAAGCCGACGGAAAGAAAACAGCACACGACCCTATGGAGAGAGCCAGAATGCCCGAAAAAATAAACGCGAGCGGCGAAACCAGGAAACTGGTGAATGTTTCCTCGAACGGTCGTCACGGGCTGGAGGTAAGCGCAGCGAGGAGGAAAATATGGCCTATGCGGACGAGCATATGGAGAGCGACCGTTTTGAACTCTCTTCATCCGCTCCCGCCAGCCACATCGGGAGGGGGGGGGGGACTAGAGGTAACTCCTCGAGAAAACCCCCACCAGAAGAAAAATCCTGCAAAATTTGCGATTGGTTAAATAGTTTCTCTTTAGAATCTTACAAATATTAAGAGATCTATTTGTACATTTACGGAAAAGAATTTTTGTAAACAAATGATATCACGGTCCAACAATTCTAGTTTCTTGGCTTCTTGAAATGAATTAGAAAATAATCTTCCTTGACATTTGGTTGAGAGGGGGTGCACTTTTTACCAGATGATGTCTTTTCGGTGATTTATTTCAGCATCTGCATGGTATTAATAAAACATGAAGACAAGACTACGTACTTCGTAATATATCACACACCTATCACCATAATTTCAAGTTCAGTGTTTATCATCACTCGCGCCAAATATCGGCGTGATTCGATTGTCATGTCAGGGAGGATGTTGCAATTTCTTGCACATATATTAGAGCTTAGAAGAATATACATCAACGAAATACATTTGAAATACATCAACAAAATACAGTTGAAATACATCAACGAAACGTGGGCATGCGGCAGAGAACATTTACTCAAGAACGTCAACAACAGCTCTTTATCTGACGCTACGATCTTTTACATCCCTTTGAGACGACAACGTGCCAACATTTCTTAACTGGATTTCGCTACAGCGGAAGGGAAAAAGGGCTCCGGCAGTTGAGTGTTGAACGTTGTGGCGCTCTCCGGAGCGCGGGGCCGTGCCCGCCGTGTCCCGGCTCGGGGGCCGCCGCCGCCGCCGTCGTCGCCGCCGGCGCCGTCGCGGTTGAGCGGCGCCGCGACGTGTCGACGCCGACGCGGTCGTAAGGGCTGCTACGGGGCGTTTGGGGGTTACGACCGCGGCCTCCGAGGGGAATTGTTCCGTCGAGGACTGGCGAGGTGCTTGCCAGAGAGGCCTTCTACAGACTGCCAGCGACGGAGCGAGCGCTTTCAATGGGAATCGCTGGTTTCTTTTGATACCTTTTGCTCTCTAATTTTGCTAAAAATGCTCTTGGATACCTTTAATCTCAAGTAGATTTGGAGTAGTAAAAGAGAGCGGAAAGGGTTTCCGGATCTCAAGAAAATGTGCACAGATTGTCATTCTTTCCTATACTATTTTTGTTTTTGACGTTAAACCAAAAATTTAAATGGTTATAGAGCGATCTCAAAATATAAATATTTAATGAAATTAATTGCATGTAATTCGTTTAAAAGTATGTTTAATACAGCTTCCATGATTCTATGTTTGTAGTAATATAACTATCAAGCTGCCATTAAAATACAAAATCATACTGCCATCAAATTATTAAAATAATAAATTTATTGTAATTTCAAAACACAAGACTATATAAAAAATTGTCTCGATGAAAAACATTGATTTTCAACATCCCTGTAACCACTTCCTTTCTCATTTGCAAAGAAAGAAAACACAATATAAATAATACTGTCTCAGTTTCATAGATTCAGTAAGATCAGTTTGATGTTCGCTGAAAATTAAAAAAGTAATTGAGAGAATTGATACAAAATTTATTTTCTTTCTTACTTTCCTTGTGTGTTCAGAAATTCATAACTGTACTTTGCACCAATGCTATCGAAAATGTAGGTAAATCGCTTCACAAATTTTCGATCCTTTTTTACTTTTTGAAAATACGAATTTTGAAATTAAATATTTATGAAGTCATTTTTGTTCTTGATTGTGCCAACGCACAGAATTTAACAACAATATTTCAGTAATAAATACGTTTAATATGTATTTTTTTGTAATTACCTTCAAAGCTAGATTGGACACTTCTTGTTATTTAAATTCCAAAACAATACGATTTAACAGTTACAGTATCATAACAATTATTTATCTCGTTCAGAGTTTCATAGATACATTTTGTTAGTCCTTTGAGTGCAGAAATAATATGGATAGCGTTCATAAAAGAGAAATTTTGCATATGCTGGGAAAACAAACTAGATGAGTTATGTTCCTCTTGCGACTATAGACAAATGTAGAAACTCTTTTAAAAGTTTGAGAACTTTTTCACATTTCCTTCATTTTTTTTGAAATTAAAATATCCGCATTGTAAATTATTACAACAAAGATACTCTCAATGATATGTTCATTCTATTTTCACAAAACCTTGGAATTTCTTGGGAATTAACACCGTTTCCATCGCATTACTGAGAGAACATACTTTTCAGCATTCACAATTCCAGGTGTAGATTGCGCTCGAAAAATATGAAAATAATTTGTGCCCAAAGAACAAAAATAATATACTAAGTTTGTACTTTTAACTTACTTTTGTAATTATCTACTTTTACCGATGAATATTTCTTTTATCATGTACATTTTTTGTTGAAGCAGTCATTTCGTATAAAACATAATATTCTGGTCAATTATTAAATTAGAGTCAGATAAAACTTTACAATATATAATCAACAAATATTAGTAAAATAATACACATATTTATTCTTCAGATATCCTGCTTGCTTGAAGTTAAAAAATATGACATTATAAACTGAAAATTTGAAATTTTCATGTAATGATATCGTACAAAGCCCGATTCTAACTTATTATTTTTATCTTTAAACACACTTGTCAATAACTGTTATCTGTATTCAGAATTAATTTTAATAAACAAATAAGAAACGATAAATCTGCATCTTTCGCACCGTCTCTTTTTAAAATTGCAGGAAACTAAACAAAATATATTTATTCATTGTATTAACAAAGGGAGTCTAACGTAAATCACTGCCAACAAAATTCATGTAGAAATATTTCACATAAAGAATCGTATAGAGATCAAAGTTTTTATGAAATCATAATATTTGTTTTCTGAACGGCGCAGAGTTAGAATAAATTAGAACATAAGAAATTAAAAAATAGAATTTTCAATTTCTCAAAGACAGATTGCAAAAAACATATTTTAACATTATTCCGTGAAAACATTCATTTCCTTTCTGGCCATCAGTTAATATTTTTCATGGAGTTGATCTGAATATAGTATTATACATTATTGAATATTTATCTTAATTTTCCACTCTTACTTTCCCTCCTTGCACAAACAGGGAAATTAAAAATATTGGAATCACCTCAACAATATGATCTTGAATTTTCGGACGTGCAACCCTTACTTAAGGTTCATTTGAGCTGTAATTTCACGCCCACGTCAGAATTCAGGTCTTTTAATTTTGGTTCAAAGATGGTTCAATTTGGTGCAGGCGGTGAGGAGATGCAAGCAATTGTGTATCCGAAAATTGGAATATTTATATTGATAGCTGGTTTATCACACATAATTCTGTTACATTAGTAACTTGTGATATGAAACATGGTAAATACGGCAGGAGTAAGATCTAGTTAAGCCGTTGCGAAGATTATTAAGATATTTTCTTTTTTGGGGTACTTTAGATGAATCCCCTATGACATTTGCAAAATTTTCTGGAAAATACTTTGCTCCAATAGAAGGAAGTCCATTTATAATTATGACATAGTTCCAATAATCCTTAAAACCTCTGACACCCAGAATATCGCCAAAATCGTTATATTTTAAACATTACTGTGTTTCGTTTAGAAAGAAGTTTGAGCTTTCTACCAAATCAAATTTCCTGATTTGTGCTTTAAACAAAATGTAGAAGACTCCAGATGTTTGCTTGATAACTAACCAGTTTTATTACATAAACATTATATTTTAATAAAATCATAAGATCAACCGATTTAATGCTCATTAGTCGTGACCGTCATTTGTTCATTATTTCATAGTGAGTTGTAATCGATCTATGAAGAGCATTCGACATTACCTCTTCCAGGAAACCTGTGAGAGTGAGGATATTGTAGGCGAAGCAAAAATAGCATGTTTTCTTTAGTTTGAAGAGTGTTTTAAAATGCTAAGATGAGTAAGTGTATCTAAAAGCAATGTGCCGCAAATCCTCCGACACGTTTACTTTCCTCAAAAAATTCAGCGATTGTAATTATATGAACTAAATCATGTTTTTTAAGTTGATGTGAACAGCAGTATTTCTTTGAAATAGTTCTTTACAACATACATATACAGATCTTGGAAAATATTAATAATTTAGTTCACATTATCAGAAACATGTTCAATACATATGTTCACAGTGAACCGTGATTATATTGTTCCAGAATTTATAAACATTCCTTATTTCATTAGTCTTCGAGTCTTAATGCTGAACGATATGAAACAATGTTTTGAGGGTTTTCTATTTTCCTTATACTGAAGATGTACAACATTTTTAACTTTTCTTCAGCCACATCCCACACATCTAATTTTTGTCGTGTATTCTTGCTCATCAAACTTTTAAGATGGTGCCAACTTTGTAAGCATTTTTCAATTATATTGATTTTTTTGTTTAGATGATTTCTGTAAAAATTGATTAAATTATAGATATTTAAATGAAGTCACGCACTTATTCAAACAATTTGAGTAATTGTTGAATAATAGCACTAAGAGGAGGAAACAGAGTATGCCGCGTATGCCTATTAGATTAAGCTAACAGTGACCTGATGTCAAGTATAATCTAGTAGTAGTATGGCGAGTTATATTACACCCTAGAGTGTCTCTCGCATCCCAGCCTCCATATCTCTCTATCGGTGTAGTCTTTATTACTAAATCATTTTTTCATCATTGCCTCTTCTACTCCTTCTCCCCATGTAAGTCCAGGTCTTCCTCTTCTTCGATGGGTAGCTGGTTGCCATTTCCACAGTATTTTGGGCCAGCGTTTTTCGTTCATTCTTTGCATGTGCCCATACCATTTTAGTCTTTTCTCTTCTATGGTGTCCATTATATCAAAACTTACTTTCGCTTTACGTTTAATTTCTTCATTCTTAACTTTATCCATTAAAGTCAGTCAGTAACTTCAATTTGCTATCAATGTTTGTTTGCTCTTTTTTGTTGCTTCCCATACTTCAGACCCATAAAGGACAATATTCTCTACAACGGTCTTATACAATTTTCTCTCCACACTCTTCCTTAATTTATCTGTCCTATAATATGTTTTAATTTTTCTCCATTTTTCTCTTTCTAATATAATATGTTTTAATTTTTAGCTTATTGTTTTGATTAGAATTTTTATCTTAGATTCTGTATTGTGCGAGACAATTTTTGTTTATTTATTTGTAGTTTTAGATTTGAATGATATATGGGGTTTTAAAGTCATACTTAGGGATGCGTTGTTAGATTCTGACCTTTCGATTGCAGATTTACCAAGATTGAAAGGGTGAGAGAGGGCAGTGTCACCATGGGAGTGAACGGTAGGAACTGTTGTTTGGAGAAAAATAATTGATGCAATGTTGATAGGAAATCAGTGCTGGGAGATATTGGCAGTTCGCAATGCGTTTGCTGTTCGTAATGAACCAAAGTGTTCAAGCGATTTACGCAGAAATTTATTTTGAACCATTTGCAGTTATTTTGTGTGACACTGTGAAAAGTTATGTCACATAGGAGAGACATAAGATAATGTAAGGTGAATTATTCATTTTAATATTAGTAGATTAATTTTTGATACCAAAGTATTTTTTTGATTAGGAGGTCCGCACTTCTGTAAACAACACTAGCGCCTAAACTATTCGTAAGGCTTTTCCAAAATGTATATTCCCCGATTGTTCTAGCTTCACAAAAATCAACTCATTTTGAAAAGATTCTTTGAATATTTGGGGCACTGTAATGAATCCTCAGGAACATATTCACAATTTTCTCAAAAATGACTCTAATTTTTGTTTAAATTTCTTGTAAGAATAGAGCGAAATAAACATGAAGATGGCGTATGTCCGGGTTTCACTTATATCCCAGAATTTTCGAAAATTCCACAGGTTTGAGATTTTTTGGACTCCTTCGTAGAACTACATTATTAAAGATAATAATTAGTTTCAAATAAAATTTGTTCGCTACATTTAGTTCATTAATTAATGTTATGTACATTTATTAAATAGCAGATTTGGCTCAATTTTGAGTGAAATGTAGGCAATATCAAAAAGAATATTTTCTCAAAATTAACTCTACTTTTGAAAACCTTTTGATAAAGAAAATGTTAAACGCACAAAAGAATATGACGTAAAATGTATCATGATGTACTCTTAAGGTATTTGAAACTAGTGGTGTAAAAACATCACACACTTTCTCACCTGGACTCTCATGCAAAATTACGCGAAAAGTACTCAAATTTTCGAAAAATTTTACATGACCTTATTTCAAAATCTATCTTTAAGGAACAGATTTCATTATGAAAAAATCTTTAACTTTTTTTCAGTTGTAGGAAGATTTTAAAAAAATGTACTTTTGGAATTTTCGAAAAATCAGTGTGTTTAACGAACGTGAGACCTGTGCTTTACACTTCCCCACTACAAAATGTAATCAAAAGCGACGGAGTAATTTTTTTAAACATTTGGTAAATTTCTAAGAGGCTTCATGTAAAGTATCCTTCAAAATTAAAATATCAGTTTCAAATTCAGGAGACATCGGTCAGATCGATTGAGGTATATTAATTTTGCAGAAAATCGGTTGAACAGTTTAGACGCTAGCGTTGTTCACAGACGTACAGACGGACGGACAGACAAACATACAGATGTTTTACCGTTATTCGATTAATCGGTATCAAGAACGCGCAAAAAAGAGATTCTGGCTACACCACGTGTTAGAGGATTTTTTCCCCTGACTTTAGCAACTGGATTTATCCAATTTAGTTGTTATCTGAGCTCTGTAATGAGAGTTTTTCTGCCGGAAATTCGCAGTTTCTTCGCGCAGCATTACATAACTTTCTTTCTACTGCGTAAGCGGTAGAGAGAAAGTAAAAGTACAGAAGTACATGTTTTTGTAATATGACTAATGTCGTTATTATTTACAATACGGGCATTTTTATTCATTAATGCATTCGTGAGTACAAGTGCTTGAAATGATTTCTCATGCAATGTCACAAAAACTCAAAAGCTGGAAATTGCGTATTTTCAAAAACCCTCGAATGTCAATTTGTCAAAAACGATTCCAAATTTTACAAATAATCTTTGGGTATAGAAGCATGTTTATTGTAGGCACTGTTGCTAAAATCTTCTCCTATTTCAGTAGTTTACATACTCCTCTCTATTTCAGTAGTATACATACCTTTTGCGGCTCTCACATGCCACCTATCTTTATAAATGAGATCTCTAAAGAAATAAAATTTCACGGAGATGTGACGAATTGCTCTTTGACTTAAAAAATATAAGAATTTGTTTAAAAAATCGCATCTAAATATTCAATTGTAACCTGCAATACTAGGTCGTATTTTTTAATCTATATAGTTAAATAAGTCATACGTGGTCTTAAAAACTAAAATTTTGAGGTCAAAGGCCTCAAAGAAACGTTCCGCACACAGTAATCTACAGGATGAGATCATCTTGAACATTCTATTACATTTTTACTGATTCGACACTTCTCGATTCTACCCCACTTGTTCAGAGCTTGTAGAATCTGCAACAGTATGTGAAATTAAACTAATTACTTGATATTTTCTACGCGATTGAATTACACGGGTATACCTCTATGCCCGGTAATAACGTTAAATAAGAATAGTTTGTATTAAGAAGGGTGTTTTGAATTGTTATCAATTACAAAGAGACATATAGAACAAATGTCGGAGGATAAGAGGGTTTTGAAAACAAAGATAAGTTACAGGCTTAATATGGAAAAGGCAAAATATGGAAGAAGATGAGGTTTAATATGCGAAAGTTCTCGCACGGGTACGCTAGTTTAATACTAATGTAATTTTCCATAGGAACTTTGTTTGTACTGAAATATGTACTGCCTTATGGAAACAAATGCTTTTGAAATGCTGCAGATATCATAGATTCAATATTTAAAACGGCATTAACGACGGCGCATGCATACAAAGATCACTTAGTTATGGTTTCGTTTTTTATCAAATTGTATTTCAAAAGCGTAGGGTTCTGCGATCGGCCTCGTGAAACAGGTTCTCTTGTCAGTTGAGCCAAAGTGTGTGGGCACTAAGGCTGCGAGTTTGAAATCTGTGAAGGTACAAGTGGTCAACGGGGAGAAAATATTTTACATCGAGTCTTTTGGGCGTTGTTTATTCTCTACGCTTTCATACAATTTATATTTTTTTCTTCGAAATCTGCTTGCTGTTTGTCGTAAGCTATATTGATGTCCTCATTGAGAACAAAAATGGCTGTATCGTAGGCATGGTAGGCTATTTCTGAGTCCATTGGAGGAAAATCCGTCAAATAATTGTAAACAAATGTACCATGTATGTTTAGAATGCAAAGCAGTGCGTGTTTAGTTACCTTCACAAGTAGCCAACGTCATTAATGCAGTGTGAGAGGCATCAATATTTTAAAAATACGAAGACTAAGATTTGCTAATAAATTATGCACAAGCAAACAAAAATAATAGGTTCAAGAATGTCACAATCTTCACGTAGAAATATGGTATTTATACACCATTGCACAACCTAAACTATATTTATGAGTAATTTATCCTGCCATTTTTTTCCAAACGTTTAGTATTAAGAAAACGTGATAAGCATTAAAAACTACCTTTAATAATGTTGAGTGATTTTCGAATCTACAATTTTGAAAAAGTGGAAATGTACTGTATAAAATGCGAATGACACTGATCCAATTTTCTCCCTTCAACAAATACAATTCTTACAAATAACCAGAATCTCAAACAGTCCCACATCCGGAACTAAGATAATTTCCACTACAAATCTTTTTTTATTTGAAATCTAAATTAACTTCCAATTAAATCAAATCAAATTTATTTTAGCAAATACATTTATTAAAAGGTTACCCCAATTTAAAATTCTAAAGCCAATTAAATTTTTGATTTAAAGAATAGTATTACACGAAGAATTATACTTCCATTATTATGTTTAAATGTACAATTTTATTTTATCACTCAGCGGTGCACATTTACATAATGTGAGGAAACACATTTGATAGTAATCAGATGTAGATATTGTTATGGATGAAAGATGATTATTTCAAGTTAAACATATAAGAAAGGAATTATTGTAATAAAAGAATTACCTCTCTTCATTTCGAAATTTTACACTTCTACACAAGATTTCTTCAATTGTGTTGTGCATTTTCTTCATTACTTTCACACTTACGAAGTGTCTTCTTACTTTTGTTTTGAACGCTTGAGCAGAACCCTATCTGGTATGATCATAGTATGTTGTACGTTCGAAATTGGTATGTAAATATACTTAATAATTTGATCCTGAGATTGAATTTATTTCCAGTATCCAGAAATTTTTTCAATGTTTCATTTATTGGCTAAATATTGAGATTTTCTGCATAACCAATTCATTGACCGCCACTTTTGAACAAATACATTCGTCTCAATTATGCAAACTATAATACAGCAATTGTATAGAGATGTTGGTTTCCCCAAAGACAATTCTTTTATGCGTAATACCTGAAATGAGCGAATGATTGTCTGTATCCCATACAAATGTGATTCATGTATTCACGAGCTGTTGATTTACTGTTTTCATTTAAAACAATTGAAACAGGTATTTGGCCTATCGTCTTCGAACGTATCAGTATTTTACAACTTTTTTCCACAGATTTTTCCTAAATATTTTCGAAAGTGTTAGCAGTACAAGATAAAGATACATAAAACAACGAAAAAATTAATATAAAATAAAAACTAAACAAAAGGTAATAAACGAAATACCCTAAATTTACGTGAAAAATAAATAAAATGATTACACTTACTTTCAGTTCATACGTTTTTAACTAGTTCGTTCCTCAATGATAATTCTTTGGAAAGCACCGTGATTTAGACATGTTGCGCCTAAATGTTTAAAGACTTGTCTTCACATTCTTGCTACGAATAAAAGTCGTTCGCATATCATACCATTTTTCAATTTTTTTCGTAATAGTGTTCTCTTATATTGACTTAACGAATGCATGAAAAGTCACTTCTAACGACCGGCGACCTCCGTTTAGAGCAATTAATAGAAACGAGATGACAAATGAAAACACTTATTCCAATAAATTGTATTTTTTTGTTTAGAAGATAATTTTATTGTAAGAACGTGGTACTATGAATAGTACTGAACTACACACGGCCGATAATACAAATAACAGACTCGTTTTACACACTTGAAGCGCGCTCTCATTCGCTGTTTATCGGCCTCGTGACTTTATTAACTCTAATGCAGCGGCCATTTGAATAGAATGCAACGCCAGATTTCTAACTCGGCCGGGGGCGATGTGTGTGTGCGAGAGAGAGAGAGAGAGAGAGGGCGGCGGCTGGGCGGGCGGGCGCGTGTTCGGCGGGACACGGGTGGCGGACACGCGTGACGTGAGCCAAATTAACGCGTGAGTGGACGCCGCTGTCGCTGTCACCGCCAAGGAAGCAACTAATGGACGGCGCCGTCCGCCCCGCCCCCGCGCCAAACAAAGGGAAGAAAATAACGCTGGCGGCAGCCTTCGATCGAACGCTGAGCGGCGCGCCGCCCGCTTCGAATTTTCGGACGCCCCCGCACGCCAGGCGAGCGGCGGGCTCGGGGGAGGGGGGGAGGGCGAGGCATGGCGGGCTGCGGAAGAACGATGCGGGACGCAACCGGATGGGGTAGTGCATCGTTGTTCGAGGAGTCGATGGAATCGTCGGGGCAGGATAAAATGGGAAGAGACGGGTTGAGATGAGAGGGACAGGCGGGCAGGATGGAATGGAGCGGATTGGGAAGTGGTGGAGCGGATGGAGGCGAGACAGAGCGTGTCGTGGTGGAGCGCGACGTGGTGGAGCGAGACGTGGAGGAGCGCATTGAGACGTGGCAGAGCGAAACATGACGGAGAGAGACGAGGTGGAGCGAGTCTTGACAACGGAACGTGATGGAGCGGGACATGGTAGAGCGGGACGTGCTGGAGCGGGCCGTGGTGGAGCGAGACATGGAGGAGCGGATTGAGACGTGGCAGAGCGGAACATGACGGAGCGAGACGAGGTGGAGCGGTTCTTGACAATGGGACGTGGTGGAGCGGGACGTGATGGAGCGCGTCGTAGAGGAGCGGATTGAGACGTGTGAGAGTGGAACATGACGGAGCGAGACGAGGTGGAGCGGGTCTTGACAATGGGACGTGGTGGAGCGGGATGTGGTTTGGCGGGAGGTGGTGAACGGATTGAGACGAAGCCGAACGGGACGTGGTGGAGCGGGTCGTGAGAGAGCGGGACGTGACGTAACGGCTTGTGATAGAGTGGGCCGTGGCAAAGCGAACCGTGACTGCGGGACGTAGTGGTGGGTGTGAGACGTGGCGGAACAGGACGTAGTGGTATGAAACAGTGTGTGCCGGAGTGGGCAGGCCGAGGCGGGGCAGAGAAGGGTGGGTGGGGCTGTGTAGCGAGGAAGGCGAGGAAGATATGTGGGAAGGTACATAGGATACGTTTTGGTGGCGGCAGGTTGTTGTTACGTATAATGAGGGGAAAAGCTCTGTACAAGCATTAGTGGAGCTTTCAATACCATCGATCAGATTAACCTCCGGAGGGAAGGAACGGTAATATTTCAAAGTACAACCTTTGAAGAAAGGTGTACTTCTCTTCAATTTCATATTAACAAGCTTTGCAGGAACATCGAATTTCAATTAAATTAAATATTCGAAACATTGTATTGTTACAAAGAAACGTCAACAACAAATTTCATTCACAAAAATTGTTTGATTCATTTTAATATCACTTGGTGGAGTACATTGCAAACAGATTCTTCTCACATCTAGAATGTTTAGAAGTCAGCTGCATACCTTTTACATGGGCTACGGTTCTTTGACGCATATTCATCTTCAAACTATAACTGGACACTGACCAACATTTCCAGGAAGTTGCAAATTGTTATTAGAATTTCTTTTTACGCCATACTCGTAACACTTTACCTTTGACTGAGCAGCTAATAATATTGCTTCTCATCCATCGGGATCCATGCCACCCCTCTCGATTCACACTAAATCACAGTACACTCGCATTTTAACGTATGTAGTTGTTGAAATATGAAAATATTTTTACCGGTTGGTTTTTCAACAAACAAATTGTGACCCATCCTCCCTGCGGGGGGTTGCGAGTTTCAATATTCGCTTTTCAATTAATTCTGGAATGCCGCGGGGTCACACGTGTAGCGTTCTGGTTGCGACAAACGCTGGGCGCCATTAGTTAGTCAAATTTATTTATAACCCTACCTCTGCCGCGTGGGACGACTCCTCGGCGTTTGCTTGTTCTGCAAGAGAACGCACGACTGCAGAAATCCTCGATTCGATCCTCAGTAGAACGCAAACTCTATCCATAAAACTAACTTTCTCGAAGTTCTTCGAGACGATTTCTGTCTGCTTTGACGTTTGAAATGGATAAAACCGAACATGCGGCAAAACGCATGAAATGTTTTATAACAAGAAATGATTTTTTCCTGTTTACATGTCGGATACCAAGGTACTACTTTGCATGTAACGATGCTCATATTACTATCTGTGAACTTATTATTTAAATGAGATATGGACCTACTTGAATTTTGGTTACGGTCCACGGACCGAAATTAAACCTTGAATAGCGGTCGGCGTCGCTTCCTCTGACCGTGATACTCAAATGAGTTTGGGTACGAAAATGAAGTACTGAACCTGAACAGTGTCTGCACAATTTTCTTTCTAACATTCAGTTCCAGAGAGAAATACTGTCTGGTGTAAGTTTTATTTTCGATTCCAATTCCAGTTAAGTACTTTATTGCCAATCGAAAATTAATTCCAATAAAACAGTCCGATATAGGTAGGTGAATCGTGTTTTGCGGTTACGTTTCGCACCGTATATGGAAACCGAAACTCAAATCGATCTATATTAAGTTAAAGATATAAGACTTTCGTCTGTTGTGTGCTTGTACGACTTTCGTAATTTAATGGCAAATGAAAATCTAAATTCTTGAAAGAATAACAAATTGGAATGTAAAGTTTTTTTCAATTAATGTAACAAGAAATGAACAAGTTTTTTTATTAAAACTTGGAATACATATGTATATAAAACAACTGATGTGTTAGAAATACATTTTGTTTAATAACACGTTTATGTAATTTGCGAATAAAAGATGACGGACTTGAGGAGACATTTACTCTCATTTAAGTGATTCGTTTAGTAAAGTCAATACTGAATATTTTAGTAAAAAATAGCACGTAAACGATGAAAAATGATCGATGTGAACAATCATTGATCATAAACTCAGTGAAGAAACATAAAAATTCAGTTTTTGAAATCTTTAGCTCATATATCACTTCGAACGATTTTGCGATTTAATGCGAAAGAAAATTACGCAGCCTCTGGCCTTGTAAGAGGTTTGGTTACGTTAGATATCCAGGGACTAGCGAAAAGTCCAGAAACAATGAAACCATTTCTTTTTTGACTGAAAAATGTAAGTTTTTGATTGAATTATTCCGTCTATTGTGACGTACTAGAGTGAAAAACACAGACGACTGTTCTGATTGAATAAATACAATATATTTACAGATTTTTTACAATTAATGTATAATGATATGATACAAAAATCTAGCCCCTTGGCAACCTTTCAATTCTCTTAGCCGCGAAACCCCGCGACCGTCCCCTAGGCCTGGCCCAGAACCACTGCTTCGGAAGCAGCAAAAAGCAACGCGAAGTGCGAAGCTGTCGGACATAGAGTCCCGTAACTACACCAGTTACATGGCTTGTTGCCAAACCGATCTTCGACCTGAAGATCACGTGCAAGGATTGCACTGGAGATACCTCACGTCTTTCGACACCCAGCGTATCCCGCGAGGCGCCTGTCGGCGCGGCCTTAAATATCCGCCGGCTCGCCCCCACCCTACAAGCAGCGGGCGACACACGGCTCGCTGGCCAGCCTTTCCAGAGCTACAACCGACACCTCCTAGACTCGCATCCGCGTGCGTCCCTTTGAAGGAAATTCCCGCCGGGATTCCTGAGGGCTTTTCACCCGGCGCGGCGTGGCGCCGCCACCCTCCACCCACATCCGGCTTTATGCGGGTTTCCCCGAAGCGGCCCGACGCACCGGCGCCGGACCAGGCGAAATATGCCCAGGAAAAAAATTCTGCTAAGTTACCTGGTCGTGAGACCTCTACATCCTAATTTTTATATGAACATGAACATAATTATACCAAAATATCAAACCCTATTTAATCGAAATGTGTGAAATAAATCTCTGGGCTGTCCCCCTCCCTTTTCACCTAAGCTATGTTGCCAGTACATTTAAACCTTACTCCTATATACATAAATATACATAAGTATTCTTGACGCATCTTGAATTACATATTATCCTGAAATACAAACATTTACTTTACATTGAAATTTTACATAATAATTCTTGACGCATCTTGAATTACATAAGATCCTGAAATACAAACATTTACTTTACATTGAAATATTACATAATTGTGGAATTCGTTACATACATCATGTGCCGTTCTTAACTGAATTTATTGACACATGTATGTATCTACATATAAAAATATAAAAAAAAAAAACAAAACAATTTTACCCTTGAATTTACAAAATTATTTACATAGAATTTCACCGACATTTATACATGTCATGAACGTGCGTGTTCCCTATTCTCGCCGGTGGATCAATTCACATCATCAAACATGCGACTAAGTGCATCTGCATAAACATTCTGAGCTGACCTGTACTTACAAATGACCGTATTCAGAACGTCGCGAAACTCCGGTTCGACCTCAGTCCCGCTCAGCATTTCTTCCGCGTCAAAGTCGCAACAATCCAATTTAAGCGCATAGCGATCTAGCGCGTCTTCGTCACCTGCGTCTGTCACAGTCGTAGAACTAAGCACATTTAAGTACTCTGTCCGCTGGTGGTATCTTTTAAGCATATTAATGTGATAGACGCGGGGTTCCTTCCGCCCCGGCATCTGGACCACATAGTTATGCTCCGAAATTTTCTCGCGAATCTCGCCCGGCCCTATCCACTGAACCGCGAGCTTCCGCGTCCTGTTAGGTGCGAGAACCAACACCTTCGCGCCTATCTCGAAAGTACGTGAGACCGCCTTCCGATCATACCACACTTTACGTTTCTGCTGTTCTTCAGCCATTCTATTGTGAGCTAGATCACGGGAGCGTTTCAAACGATTGATTAATTTGAATACATGCTCAACTACAGAATTTTCTTCACTTTCCGCAGTTCCCGCAAGCCTTTCATAAAGAAGTGTCATGGGGGTACGGAGATTCTTCCCGTACACCAATTCGGCAGGAGAGAAACCTAATGATTCGTGCACACTCGTGCGCAACGCGAACATAATAGCGGGAAGCTGGCATTCCCAATCCGTCCCTGCCTCCAAACACAGAACCTTCATAAGCCGGTTCATAGTTCGATGCATTCTTTCGACTGCGTTTGATTGAGGATGATACGGCGAACTTCTCACCAGTTTAATGCCAAACCGCTCGGCGAATTCCGCTGTCAAAGCACTCGTGAAGCAAGTGCCCTGGTCGGTTTGCAATTCGCGTGGAAATCCTATTCTACTGAATAATTCTAGTAATTCCTCAATTACAGTGACCGAAGTTAGGTCCCGTATCGGAATAGCCTCGGGATACTTCGTGGCTAAACACATCGCCGTTAAAATAAACTTGTTTCCGGTGACCGATTCTGGAAATGGGCCACACGCGTCGACATTCACTTTCTCGAATGCCTCGCCCGTTATAGGAACAATTTTCAAAGGCGCGCGAAGTTTTTCGCCGCCGTTTCCTACTCGTTGGCAACTGTCGCAACTACGCACATAGTTTTCAACATCCTTATAGCAATTCGGCCAGAAGAAATATTTGGCCATGGCATCTTTGCTTTTTGTAACCCCCAAATGGCCGTGAGCAACTTCATGACAGAGTTTTAAGATCGTGCCCCGATACACCCGCGGTATTACTAACATAGTGAACTGCTCTCCGCGCTTACTAAGCCGGACACGAAACAATAGGCCGTTTTTCATAACATAATCGCGCCGATCCGTCTCGGGTCCTTCCGCACGCTCAATCAACGGCGCGAGCTCCTTGTCTTGTCTCTGAGCTGTAGCAAATTCGGTGGGGTCCAAACGAGCCAAAGCAATGCTACCGAAATCTAATTCAGATTCCTGATAGTTTGATTCTGAGTTGCCCGGGGCGTCGACCTCGCCCTGACGAACTCTATAGTCATCCTCGGTTTCTTCCGAAGCGGTTACCTGGAACGCGACCTGCTCTCGGTCGTTTCCCGTACTCTCGGCTTGCTCTACCGCCTCTATTGTCTGCGGCGCGTCGCCCGGCGCTTCGTTTCCTGCATTGTCTGCACCCGGGGGCCCCTCTGTCCTTACGCGCTCAGCAACTGCTTGCGCCCTAGTCCGCACAGTGCAGATAGGCTGTGGTTCTAAGAAACCTTGCTTTATTTCTTTCAAAATCGTAGCAGAACGATTACTAAAAATGTAATAAGGCAAGTCGCAGTTCTTTGCGACTGCGGCCTCTGTAACAAGAGTACCGAATGGCCCTACAATCTCTACCTTGGCTACCGGTAGATTTTTCGGCGCTTCGTCCAGGGGCTGCTGAACCCATACGGACTCGCCGGTGTATTGTGTCGGCGTGACGTGCTTTGCGTTGATGACGTCAATCGTCGCACCCGTATCACGGAGAAAGGTTACAGTTTCACCGCAAATTTGGCCAGAAAATGTGTGTGGAGACAATAACTCTGGCGCACTAGTGTCGGCCACGTGATACATCTTTTCGCTAGGTTTATTGTTATATTGAGGACAATATCTTTTTATGTGACCTGGTTTTTTACATAAGTAACACGTCCGTTCTTGCGGCCTCTCGAACTCCGCGTTACTAGCTACCTTCGGCACTGCTGTTTTGGAAGTGGTCGGCGCGCTTTCCGTCGCCTTCGGCCATTTCCGTTCGCCTGCCTGCTCTTTATTGCCGAACCGCGAGAAATCCTTCTTATATCCGCTAGCCCGGTTGTTTTCGTAGGTGTCCAGCCTTCGTGCCAAATCTTGGGATGCAGAAACCTCACCCCACACATCAATGAAATGGTCACGCATAACCGCCGGCACCTTTCGCTTCATCTGGTCCGTTACAATGAGATCTAGCAATTGCTCAAATGTTTCTATCTTTAAACCTGAGACCCATTTTTTACAATAACTAGCTAATTCACGTGCATAGACGTTCCAAGTGGTCTTTGCACCTTTTACGTGACTACAAAACATCTGCCGGCACTTTTCTGCCGTGAACTTGTACATATCTAATAATTGTTCTTTAATTAGGTCATAATCTTGATCCGGTGAATCGGATCCTACTACGAGCCAGTTGTTCACTTCATTAGGAAGTAAACTCATTAAATGGCTTACCCATTCGACCGGCGCAATGCCAAGCTGGCGAGCATGCGCCTCGAAAACACTTAAAAACAACGTAATATCGTCGCCTTCGCCTTTGAATTTGTCCATGACTTGGCTGATACGAATATTAGTTCGATTTCCCGTGTCGCTACTACCGATGGAAACACGCGTGGGAGCCTGATTCGTTAGTTTTAACTTTTCAAGTTCAAACTGCCGTTCGCGTTCTTCGCGTTCTCTTGCCTGCTCTCTCTCTTCGCGTATTCTTTCCTGCTCTAACACTCTCTCTTCGCGTAATCTTTCCTGCTCTAACACTCTCTCTTCGCGTAATCTTTCCTGCTCTCGTATTTATGCAACCTGTTCTTTTTCTTGGTCAGCGAGTTGTTTCACGAATGATTCCTCGTACTGCTTGCTTTCCGTAATGATTGATTTAAGTTTAACAACGGTTTCGTTCCCTTCTAATGTTTCCCCCATCTCCATCGCGACCCTAACAAGCACCTCTTTCCTATAACCCGCTAAGAAAGCCATCTTGCCAGAATTGATCCCCGGCCAGAACAAAAAACACACTTACGTTCAGTTGACCTCGGTGTCGCGTGAGCGCTTTCTGGATCCGGTTTGTGGCCTCCTTCCTTCCTCTCGTTCAGATCGGTCCGTGATGTGTTCTTCCGGTGATGCAAATATTAGCAGATCAAGTTCCAGTGCCAATATCAGCTCGTTCCAGTACCAGTACCAAGTTTTAGAAAAGAAAGGTTCCGAGTCGGCTTGTACCGCCCCGAAACTACCGTACCGAAACACCGCACTTTTCGGTTTCTCGTGGCGTGCGCGAAACTGCCGGCGCCACGTATTTACGACGCGTATTCACGTTTAACTGCGTACACTGTCTTTACGCGTGCTGTTCTGATAAATCAGCGCGCACCGATGGCTCTGATGTCGCACTGATGTCCCCGCGGATGCTGCTGCAGACTTCCGCGTTCCCCGTTCGTTGCGAACGTAGTGACTGCTTCCACAAAGCTGAATGATAGACGTGAGTCTTTAATCTGTTGTAACCAATTATTAACTGCAATTGGCACAACCACCCGGTGTGAGTTCTAAGCACCACTGCAACCAATTTTGAACTACAATTGCAACAATTGGCGCAGGCACTCCGGCGTGAATTTACAATAACCGCTGCTACCAATTTTAGACAAGAAAAATGGCAGAATTGGTGCGGGCACACCGACGTGAGTTTACAGTAACCGCTGCCACCAGTTTTAGAAAAGAAAAGTGGCAGAGTTTGCTGCGAGCGCCCCGACGTGAGTTTTCGATAACCGCTGCCACCAGTTTTAGAAAAGAAAAGTGGCAGAATTTGCTGCGAGCGCCCCGACGTGAGTTTTCGATAACCGCTGCCACCAGTTTTAGAAAAGAAAAGTGGCAGAATTGGTGCGGGCACCCCGACGTGAGTTGACAGTAACCGCTGCCACCAGTTTTAGAAAAGAAAAATGGCAGGAATTGGTGCGGGCACCCCGACGTGAGTTTTCGATAACCGCTGCCACCAGTTTTAGAAAAGAAAAGTGGCAGAGTTTGCTGCGAGCGCCCCGACGTGAGTTTTCGATAACCGCTGCCACCAGTTTTAGAAAACAAAAATGGCAGGAATTGGTGCGGGCACCCCGACGTGAGTTTTCGATAACCGCTGCCACCAGTTTTAGAAAAGAAAAATGGCAGGAATTGGTGCGGGCACCCCGACGTGAGTTAACAGTAACCGCTGCCACCAGTTTTAGAAAAGAAAGGTTCCGAGTCTGTGACGTACTAGAGTGAAAAACACAGACGACTGTTCTGATTGAATAAATACAATATATTTACAGATTTTTTACAATTAATGTACAATGATATGATACAAAAATCTAGCCCCTTGGCAACCTTTCAATTCTCTTAGCCGCGAAACCCCGCGACCGTCCCCTAGGCCTCGCCCAGAACCACTGCTTCGGAAGCAGCAAAAAGCAACGCGAAGTGCGAAGCTGTCGGACATAGAGTCCCGTAACTACACCAGTTACATGGCTTGTTGCCAAACCGATCTTCGACCTGAAGATCACGTGCAAGGATTGCACTGGAGATACCTCACGTCTTTCGACACCCAGCGTATCCCGCGAGGCGCCTGTCGGCGCGGCCTTAAATATCCGCCGGCTCGCCCCCACCCTACAAGCAGCGGGCGACACACGGCTCGCTGGCCAGCCTTTCCAGAGCTACAACCGACACCTCCTAGACTCGCATCCGCGCGCGTCCCTTTGAAGGAAATTCCCGCCGGGATTCCTGAGGGCTTTTCACCCGGCGCGGCGTGGCGCCGCCACCCTCCACCCACATCCGGCTTTATGCGGGTTTCCCCGAAGCGGCCCGACGCACCGGCGCCGGACCAGGCGACGCTACACTATTCTCAAACTGCGCGCACCAACTGAATTTTCATATTCGGTTCGTCACTGACCTCAACAGCTCTGTCGACAGCTCTAGCTATCATGCGATAGCAAGTCTCCAAGAAAGTTGCGTTATTGAAAACCATATTTTGTGTATTCTTTTTGCGTAAAGAACTGTTGTACTGTATTCCTACTTTATGTTATTGCAGTATTGGTGAAGACTGTTTTTGTTAAAATGTTTCATTTACTATAGTGTTGTTCTAAAGTATTTTATTTGTTGTTCTTGAGCATAATGCACACTACTTTTTGGAAAACCATTATGTGCTTTGGTGTGCAAATGAGCCCTGTCATAATTTCAGCATATGACATATTTTCATTTCATGACTTAACGAATGCTTCTTCGACTTTCAAGTCGCGAATTCCTTTGTAATTAAATTTTTGACAACTTTCTCGTTTTTTACGTCATATTTACGTTAAAAATTTCAATAAATATCGTCTATTTTAAGAAAAATTAATCATATATATATATATATATATATATAACTATAGCTGTCTTTTGTACAGTTGACGTGCTAGTAATTTATAGTCACAATTTATAATAAGTTAACTCAATGCGTCAAGTTGTGCGGAGGAGTTCTAATTACTACCGTAAGAAGTTTGTTACCTCCCCAGCGCCTCCCCTTCCAAAAGGCAGCACAAACGGCCCCCTTCCAGCCATAGCGAGTTATAATTTATCGCTCTCTAAACTATAACGACCAACCAGTAAGTGCGAATGGCAAATTTAGTCGCCCGGATGTAACTTGAGAACGCTCAAGGGTCCAATGTGTAGGGTATTTGTCCACTAAACAATACTCTTTGATATTTTGACATTAAGGTTTTAAAGTTGTACTTTACTGAGGTGTTGATAAAATGTTTAATAATTCAGCGCGGATATTCCTGAATTTGTATTCTCACAAGAGAATTGTTGTATTATTCTCTGAACCTGCCACTTAGATTGTATTAGTAACACAAATGTTCTGTTCCAGACTAATTTTATTTTACAAATTTTATGAATTGCAGTCTTCCTTTTCTTACACATTTTACACATATGTATATAGGTATTCATAATACATATCATTTATGTTTGGGGTCGGTGTAGCTGTCCGCGGAACTTCTTGCTTTTTGCAGTATTGTTTCCTGATACTTTTCTCGTAATACACCATCACAATGCTTTTCCACGATTCTTTGTGAAAAGGGGATTTGAAAGACATAATTCCTCCAAAGAAAATCGCCAACTGGTAAATGCGCGAGCGAAAGGAACCAAGTTAAACTGAAAAGCATTTTTGCATAAAAAAAGTTTCAAGCTATTCTTTGCACATTTTTAAGATTATTTCATTGAAATAGCATTGGCGTTCGCAGATTTTCGGCGTCTCATCGGAAACTTGGAAATGTGCCACAGATGCGATTATTATTATGGGACTGTATTATTTACCCTTTTGCTTCTCGTGATATATGAATTGTGCTCATTTTCCTGTTTCTTTTTACCTGCAACGTTTTTATGTAAATATTGGTACCTATAAATATTTTATTTTGTACGATAATGAGAACAATAATAAACCACTTCTTTGCTTCTTATCATCAATCATGTTTCACATAACAGCATGAAAATTCTCATCATCACAAACAAGAGGAAATTTGGGACGGAAAAGATTACGTGCGATCAAATTACAGAAAATCAGGAAAACTGCGTTTGAGAATCATGATTCTTACATCCAAAAAAGAAGAGATCAAGTTATACCTACATTTTTGCGAATTGGACATTCAGTGTTAATTCAAACTCCTATAACGAAGAAGCCCAACTCTTTGCCAAAGGACACTCTCTATTTATCATTCAATGATAAATTGACCATATTTTCACAATATACGAAAAACAACAACAATTTATGCATACATATTATAAATCTTTTCAATGTTTTAAGTTACGAAATGTTTTATATACGAAACGTAATGAGCCTCATCGAGCTAAACTGAACTTGTTTTGTGATTATCTGAATGAGCACGTGTGGGTGGGGTACAATGTCGTGATCGCTAATGACGTCAGATTTTACGCAAACTCAGATATATAAATACTGAAAACTCCTGAAAGCTCTCATAAACTTAAAAATCAACTTTATCCTTATTGTACAATTTCTAAATTATAAAAAAATGTTATAAACTTGGACAGAATTGTTGATAGATGAAGTTTATTACTTTATTGTGTACGAAAAGTCATGAAAAGATCCATTTTCTCGTAGACAGCCACATCTCATTCACTTTCGGCGCCCCGCGTTTGGCCTTGTGGCGTCGCTGTCATTTGCCAACCCGTCCGGAGCAGTTTGCATGTATTTCGAATACATTATTAACAATGGATCGATTGTACGAGAGCGTTTACGTATCTTGCCAATTAATGGCGAGCAGTTTATGTTTATAACGCCCGTATTAATTATTTTCGCGGCGAGGAGGTATTGATTTTCGCTCGGGGCGTCAGCGAGGCGGCAGGTCGATAACGGCATGCAAATGCGGCGGGGCCTCGCCTCGCCTCGCGTGGACGGCCATGGCTCGGGGGCGGGGAGACTGGGCGCGCGGCGTTCAGGAAGAGCAGGCGCATACCGACTGCATCCCGCGGTCAACTTCTCTTCACCATTTACCTTATCCAAATCGACACCACCATCTCCTTATCCAAAAAGACACCACCTGACTGCATCCCGCGGTGAACTTCTCCTAAGCTGTATACCCACCAACCTACCTACCAACCTACCCCCCCCAAAAAGGCATAGCCCGACTGCATCCCGCAGTCAAATTTTCTTAAGCCGTTTACTTACCCCCCCAAAAAGGTATATCCCGACTGAATCCGGCAGTCAACATTTTCTAGCCGTTTACCTACATTCCCCCAAAAGGCATTGCCCGACTGCATACCGCAGTCAACATTTCCTAAGCTCTTTACCTACCTGCATTAAAAGGCACAGACCGATCGTATCCCGTTCCGCTTCCCTCCTTAGTGTAAGGATTGATTTCTACGTTTACCATGGTATGCATAGAATTATAATGATCGATTATAATTCATCTGCTTCTGTTCTCAATATGTACTCGTACTTCTGTACTCGTACATTTGCGCGTCCTTTTAGAGCACTACGATTTTTGAAAACCACACTTAGAAGTTTGTGGAAATAAAACCTGAAACCTTTTTATTACGAGTATCTTCTTGCCTGTCTTCTCATACACAATTCCGAAGATTCTGCCAGGTTCGGCGTTTCTCTGGATTGGTGCGAGGACATCTAGTTCCGCTACTCATAAATAGAAACTTTAAAAAGTATTACTCCTACCAAAATATCGGATAAACGAAATGGGATATAATCGGGCTCTGCTTTCTCAGGGAACAAAAAGTGAAAAGTGATTATCTGGGAAGAGGGGGTGAGGGAAAACTGACCGTGCGATCTTGAGCTCTGGTGTTCGGCAGGTCACGTTCTGACGTTGCCAAGGTGATTTTATGTACTACCTACTGTACTGCTTACGTACCTGCTGCACACTGGTTTGCCTAATATTCAGGGGGGAATGTCAATTGTGTATCATATATCCGTTATATATAATTTTTTACCACTAATTGTTCATTGGCACAGAGTAATCACTTTCGACCCATCAACAGGCCCTAGAAGTTTGTAACATTTATTCTGAGACATTTTGTATTATCTAGGTATCACTGTTCGCTGGCTAATTGTTTTACTACCAATATTGCGTTAAGCCCCATTCACAATGCAAACATAAACATAAGCATGACGTTAACATATAAGATAGGACTACATCCCTCAGCGGACTCATTCACAATGCGTTCGCATAAGCATAAAACGTAAGACGTTAACTTAAAAGTAAGGTTCAAGCTTCTCTGTTTATGCTTCTGTCAAAAATAAGAAATGAACCAATCACTGGACGTAACTCAAAATCGAATATTGAAATAAGTCGATACACGAACTAACGCAATCCATGGCAAGAGCTTCCCCGTCATTGATACAGTCGATATCTCCAAATCGATTCTCACATCCAACCAATAGTAAACTAGAATGTCTCACAGTCAATGGAAACTCTTATTTTGCTTACGTTTATGTTCGACATTGTGAATACTTCAGTCTATCTGTCATGTTAATGCCTACGTCTATGGGTCATGCTTATGTTTGTGTTTGCATTGTGAATGGGCCTTTATATTCCTTACAGCGAAACACCATGCCCCGAACTTGAATTGAATAACTCCTGGCATGAAGGTTTGGACAGGGATATTTAACCGCGGAGCTTGAACCCGATTGATGGAGGTGATATGACAACAATTGGATGATGATGCTGAGGTGGCAGCGGTGATGTGATGGTGACGGTGGTAGTGAAGTGGTGATAGTGAAACGATCGTGACAGTGAGCGGTCAGCATTGAGGGGAAGGCGTGGAGGGGTCGACGTTGTTAGGGGAACGGGGTCCAGGGGACGGCGTTGAGGGGACGGCGTTGAACGGACGGCGTTGAATGGACGGCGTTGAATGGACGGCGTTGAGAGGACGGCGTTGAGAGGACGGCGTTGAGAGGACGGCGTTGAGAGGACGGCGTTGAGAGGACGGTGTTGAGGAGACGGCGTTGCGTGGAGGGCGTAAAGGAGACGGCGTTGAGGGACAGCATTGTCAAGATGGCGTTGAGTGGATGGTGTTGCTGGGACGGCGTTGAGCGGACGACGTCAAGCGGACGGCGTTGAGTTGACGTTGTTGAGGGGATGGCGTTGAGCGGACGATGAGCAGACAGTGTTGAGTGGACGGTGTTGAAGGGAACAGTGTTGAGGGGGACGGTGTTGAGGGGGACGGTGTTGAGGGGGATGGTGTTGAGGGGACGGTGTTGAGGGGGATGGTGCGAAGGGGACGGTGTTGCGGGGACGGTGTTGAGGGTGACGGTGTTGAGGGGGACGGTGTTGAGGGGGACGGTGTTGAGGGGGACGGTGTAGTTGGGGGACGGTGTTGAGGGGACGGTGTTGTTGGGGGACGGTGTTGAGGGGGACGGTGTTGAGGGGGACGGTGTTGAGGGGGACGGTGTGGAGGGGGACGGTGTTGGAGGGGACGGTGTGAGGGGGACGGTGTTGAGGGAGACGGTGTTGAGGGGGACGGTGTTGAGGGGGACGGTGTTGAGGGGGACGGTGTTGAGGGGGACGGTGTTGAGGGGAACAGTGTTGAGGGGAACGGTGTTGAGGGGAACAGTGTTGAGGGGGACGGTGTTGAGGGGGACAGCGTTGAGGGGGACGGCGTTGAGGGGGACGGTGGTGAACAGTCGACGTTGAGACAAATGTGTTGAGGGGACGAAGTTGAGAGGTCGACGTTGAGAAGGCGTCGTTGAGCGAACGGTGTTGAAGGGAGGCGACGGCGGGAGGAGGGGTGGAGTGACGGCGGGTCGCGAGCGGAGGCGGCGTGGGCGTGGGGTCGCCGAGGGGGCGTGGCGGTGGTGGCGCGGTAAGCCCCAGGGGTTGGCGGAGCGTGTTTACGAATGCGGGAGGGCGGGGCGGGGCGCCGAGTTATGCTGCTGTAGCGGCGTGGCGAAGGGCGCCCCCGCCCCTATTGATTTATGATCGCGCCGCTAAGTCCCGCGCGGTCTCTAATCGCAGCCGAGTCGCGCGGCTTACTCGCACATTTATTAATTAGACGCGTTCGGACGGCAGCGGCGGCGCTACGCCGCGCCGCGCTGGGCCGGGCCGCCCGCCCGCCCGCCCTTTAAGCTCCCTTCGCCGCCGCCCCTGACGTATGGCGGCGCCCCGCCCCGCCCCGCCCCGCCCCGCCCTCCCACCCACGCCCTAATAACAGCCCTCCGTGACCGCTCCGAGGTTGACTTCATCTCCGCCCTTTGCGTCTACATTCCGCGCGCGTTCGTCGTGAATGCGCGACGCGGAGCTCTTCAGTGCGCGCGGTGAAATTGGACGCCCGCCAAGTCGCGTGCAAATGAAATAGGGGCGAAACATACGCTACGTACGTTCCGGTCTCTTCGTGGCGGTGTAAAACACAGCGTGTCGCGTGCTACTTTTAACTCGATTTGTAAAAAAAATTATATACACAGTTGTTGTTTTTTCATCTGAACTAGAAGTCTGTTCAAACAAAGAGATCGTTTAAAATCTTACGTATATCTTTGCAAACACATTTCTGGAGGGGGAAACAAAATCGCAGCGTATTTTTGATTTGTTTGTTTGTTTTAGACTCCAATTAGTGGAAAAAAAAATTAAAGAACTTCGATATTTCTCATAATATTTTGTTCAATGCTTGAGGAGAAAATAATATATTTAAACCATCTTTTAGTTCTATGTTTTTATCAATGTAGTAAGGTAAACTTTCTTTTATGTATTAAACAAAAATAGGTGTCTGCAAATTCAAAAATGAATTTACATTTATCGCCCGTTCAATTTTATGACGTTGGTGATAACTTACTGAAACAGGAAATAATATAAGTGAGCCTTATCGCAAGAAAGAACTCGCAAATCGTGCCGAGAGTGAAACCAGAAGGGATTGCTACGTTTAATTCCGAACTTCCCCAGTCATTTGCTTGCGTCGGCGTGTGCACGTGCTGCGTTGCATCCGAAACGCAGGCTGGTGGTGGTAGGGACGGCGCGTGATGATGTGGTGGCGCAGACGGTGCTGGTGGTGAAAGCGTTCGCGCCCTGCGAAACGTCCGTCCACGTGAAATTACGACACGGCCGGTATTGAAACTTCGCCACCCCCCTCCCGGCCTGCGCAAAGAGCGAAGTGCGAAATGGGATGTGCGTGCGTGTTTGTGTGCGTGCGTGCGTGCGTGCGTGCGTGCGTGCGGGCGTGCGGGCGTGCGTGCGTGCGTGCGTGCGGGCGGGCGGGCGGGCGGGCGGGCGGGCGGGCGGGCGGGCGGGCGGGCGGGCGGCGGGCGGGCGGGCGGGCGGGCGGGCGGGCGGGCGGGCGGGCGGGCGGGCGGGCGGGCGGGCGGGCGGGCGGGCGGACGGGCGGGCGGGCGGGCGGCCGAGTGGGTAACTGGGTGGGTGGTGGGGTGGGGGGTGGGTAGGTTGGTGGGTTGGTGGGTGGGTGGCGGGCGGGAGTCGATTCCCACAGGGACTGCGGCGTTGGGCGGCCGCGCCTGCGGAAGTGCTCCTGTCAGGTTCCAGCCACCCCCTCCCGCCAGCCACCCAAACCCCCGTGGCTTGGGCGCTTCTCTTTGTGGTATGCCACAAGGCAAGGGTTGGGATGACGATAATATAGCGGGGGTGTAGGGCGGCGAGTTATAAGAAATGGGAGGATACAATTTTTGACACACAGTCACAATAACTTTAATACTGTAAACCCTCATTAACACGAATTCCAATGGACTGAAATAATCAGAGTTCGTGTTAGAAAAATTCGTGTTAGAAAAATTCGAGTATTGCAAATGTCCGTATTGGCATAATCCTTTGCCGGGACCGAAGTTTTTTTCGTGTTATGGCGAAATTCGTGTTAAGCGACTGCGGACTAACGGGAGTTTACTGTAATATTATTAATGGCAATTACATTAAATGTGTAAAAAATATGTTAACTACATATTAACATTAACTGTAGATATTATTAATAAGAAATTATGTGAATTAGACTTTTTCCTGTTTCATAAAGTGTTTAAATATGCAGATATCTGAATCACAATTTAGTCAGTTCGTTTTGTTAACAACTTGAACATAACATTAGGATATTTATTTAACAACATTACTCAATAAATGATATAAAATCTCCTCCTTGAAATTGTTCGGGATATTTTACTGGTAGTTACTTGTATCAATAATCAGTTGTCGTAATACAGACTTGCAAATTTGCATTCACCATTTAATGTAAAGTTTTAATGTAAATTCTAATATACTGCGCGAAAAAAACTGGACAATTTTTACAAGTTTTTACTTTCTGATTTGAGAACATATTGAAATAATTTGTTATGTTTATCTTATCTGCCTTTCAATCTACGCTCATAATTTATTTCCTTCGACGTTTTGATATTTCTGTGCATTTAGATTAACCCACTATGAGAAGCATGTAGTGTCTAGAATTCTCGCAGTTTTTCAGTTCCAACAACCCTTGTTCCAGATTCCCGCAACATCACATTTCGGAGAATTTCTAGATTAATGGGGAATTCACATCATGAGGTTAGAGATTAGGTCATCACTGCTGTCTTGATTCAATAGAAGCACTGTCGTGGCCTATGCACGGTTGCTGAAAGGGGTGGACCTAGGGTTCGAGATGACGTATTTTCGATTATATGAGATATGAGTTTGTAGCTACACAGCTAGATGGAATTCAACCTGTCTGGAGAATTGTAGTGACCCATTGCTCTAATAAGTAGTTTTCCGTGATTTCTCCGATCAATCTCAGGCGAATGCCAAAACAGTATTGCAACAATCAGATCATGCTTTGGAGGCGATCATTCTTCTCATCTTTATTCCCTCCTCTTCCCTTAAAGAAACATTCACCCACTTACACGAACTACACTACCACACAAGCCGAAAGTATTGACCTTGCGGCTGAGACGGTGCACCGCGTGGGAGATACCTAGAGAAGGAAACCTCGCAACCAACCAACCAACCAACCCACCAACTCTTTGGTATCTAGGCGTCAAACACTTTTAGTTTCTTGGTGGGTGCCGTATAATAACGGAGGGTTCCCTTAGCGGTGTACTCAAATGACTATCACCTCCCGCAGCGTCGCTCACAGCCAATTTCCTTTTACCGACGATGGAATGCTACCCCACCCATCCTAGGCGCCGCGTTGAAGGGTTAACTGTCTATCATCACCGCAAATGACGGGCTGCTGGCCGCGGAAACAAGTTCCCCATGAAGCTCCTCTCGCTCTTTTCCTCCTCCACGACGACGCAGAGGAGTTGACGGCCCGCCGCGAACCCGCGCATGCGTAATCGTCCTGAGCACACAGTGGGAAGGCCGCTGCTGCCGCCGCCGCTGCCGCCGCCGCCGTCGCCGCCGCCGACGCCGTTGGACCCGGAAAATCCTGGTCGCCCAGATCAGAAGCCCGGGGCGGCCGCTGGCGCCTGCTTGCTCTTCCCGCCACCCAAGCGCCGAGAGCGTTCGCGCAGCGAATCCCGCAGCTAGTGAGGGCAAATTTTACCAAAACATCAATTTTTCAATTTTTTCAATTTAACTTTGTTGCGTCGTTGTTGACGCAACGCATCTCTAAACCCTTGTTGGGCGTTGAGCGCTTTTACTGGAGTAATCTTCCCTTACCAAGTAATTACTATCATTACTTTACTGTTGTTGTGTAATTACTAATTACTATGTTTGTCGAGTCTCGTCACGTCGGAGTCAGTCAGTGCCTTTTATCCCTTCGGCCAGGGGCTCGACGCCGTTAGATCCCGGGGTTCCTTGCCGGTCACCCAACCAGGAACCCACGAGTCTCCAATGCGCTTAACCTTCGTGACTTCACGGAGCGTAGTAAACGAATTCGGCTAGCACCGCCGGCTACATCGATGTTTCGATACATTGCTAAAAGGTTTTCGATGTCGATGAAAGCATCGACGAAAAAACATCGATGTTTTAATTATAGACTAGTAAACATACTATTTCACTATACATTTTTAATTACCGTACTAAAAGGGATATATTTTGTTGTTTGGTTACCAGCATTTTAGTAGTATGTTAATAAAAATTCTTATGGATTGTAAAGAAAAAATGAACAATAAAGATAGTGTTTTGCTTCTTTACTTTTTAGTCACTTCCATTCGTACACCATCGAAGTAAAACCACCTAAACTTTCCTCATATTGCACAGTCGAAATGTGCAGCGTGATAAAGAGGATGACGCAAAACAACGAAATTGCTATGGATTACTGCTACTCTACAACGTGCCTAAACCCCTTTATTTAAAAAAATTAAAAATTAAAAAAATCGATGATTTTGCAACAAAATATCGATGTGAAGAAAACATTGAAAACAAAATATTGATGTTTCTCATGGAAAATATCAATGTTTTAAAAACATCAAGGTTTTTTTGCCATCCCTACCCGCAGCGCTTCAACTACGGCCACCGAGTGTCACGCGTTTCTAAATTCAAATATCTTTCTTTCAATGCGTCAACGTAGTCGGGCGACTCAAGGTGTACCGGTTGCAATGCTCGTCTTCCGCATCTGGGACCACGATTCAAATCCCGGTCATCCATGTAGAGTTTGTAGCGGACAAAGTGGGAGCACGACAGATTTTCTTGGGAGTTCTCCCGTTGCCCTTCTCTGCCATTATTGCATTACGTGTCATTACCTGCACTACCATTACCTTCTCTGCCTCTACTGGAAGATCTTGATTATCATATCGTCATAATTACCTACCCACCAAAATCATTCAAGCATGTTCAGGTATAAGGCTGAGAAACTAATAGTAATTAAGAATATGTATATGACCAATACTTTATATATTAATAATGACATTTTGTTTGTATCCGAACTGAAATTTGTCGGTATTCCAATGCCCGTTACTATGAATCAGTATTCAAATTTGGTTGCGATATATTATTTTAAGGAACAAAAGATTAATTTCATTTCAAATTATTCAATAAAATCTATTTAAAGACACTGCAATAATTAAATCTGATAGCACTATAGCATCATTTTATCTGTGATACTTTCTTGACTCACACATTTTAAGGAAAGTTACCAGGAAACTGATTAAGTTGTATCAATCATTAACTGATAAAAAAATATAAGCGAAGATAGGTAGCAAAACAAGGAAAAAATGTAAGAGAACAGGCAGTGTAAAATCCTTCTTATTAACCGATCGGAAATAGCGATTCAGGAACTCAGTCGAAACACTGAAATATCCACCCAACATCGACTGCAGATTCTTACTTCTACAAACTTAAAACTACATTGACAATATTGATATGTTTTCCGTTCTAAATTTTGGACATTTATTTCTGAAAGATTGAGAGAATTTGCTTTTTTGTGTGAATATGAATGAACCTATGCGACCAATTTAGTTTGCTAATAATTGTACTTGATGTAATTTTTTTGATAAGAAAGGTTTAATATTAATTCTTTTTCAGCTTCTTCTTCTTCACTTCAAGGATTAGGCACATGTGACTATTCCGTCTTCACAGTAATCTTCCATTTCATCATTATTATTAACATCATTATTATTTCCACCTTTTCTTAGATCTTCCGACATCTCTTTTTCCAGTGGGTCAATAGGGCATTGCCACATGGGAGATTCTACAGGCGTCCATTCTTCGTATGTGTTGTCTCCAAGAATCTTTATAATTTTCTATTTCTTCATTTATGTTTTAATGTCCAGATTTTTTCAGATAACTTCATTTCTTATGAGATCATATTTGGTACAGACTTTAACTTTCCTATGGAATCCCATTTCAGCTGTTTGAATTTTACTTTTGTCTCTCTTTAATTATCCACTATTCACTGCCATACAAAAGAACAGGGACAGCCATTGTCTTGTAAAATGTATTTTTTGTGTCTTTCCGTGTTTAATTATGGAAGGTTCTATTTATTATCTCGCATATTGATTGAAATCTATTAGTTTTATTTTCAATGTCCCTATCGACGTCATAACTTATTTCACATCGAAGATAGTTAAAATGTGAAACTTGTTCTATGGGAGTGTCATCGATAATTATTTTCGAGCGAATGTGGGGTTTTCTATAGTGAGTCATGACTTTAGTTTTCCTTTTGGAGCTTCTAAGATTATATTCTTGTTCTCCAAGTTTATGTATACTATATAATGCCCTTTGTAACTTGTCTTCAGTTTCTTCTAGAATTATGTCATCAGCATATAACAACATATTTAAAAATGTATTTCTACTTAATTTTATGCCAGGGCTGATGTCAAGTTTCCATTTCTGTATTAGATCTAAATATATATTAAATAATGTTGGAGACAAGCTACATCCCCGTTTCAGGCCACCGTTCATAATAATTTCGTCAGTTCTTTTTTTCCCTGTATTTATAACATTCTTTTTTATCTTCGATAGATACTTTTTAGAACTTCCACTAGGTGGATAACCGTTATTCTTAATTATATTCCATAATTTATTTCTGTCAACTGTGTCGAATAAAGTCGATGAAAGGTAAATAAGTTTCATGATTGACTTCTCGTCACTCCAATACCGTGAAATTAATAGTATTAAATACTGAAACAGAAGCGAATAGAGAGAATGTTTACTAAGAATAAAATGCCATAGGCGTTTTATTTAATCTGTTTTATTGGTTTCCGCGATGTCGCGTTCCGTCGCGGACTCGCCACCGACCTTGGCACGCCGCGGTGTGTCGCAGGGGCCGAGTTTCAGGCGGCGTGCGGTTTCAGCGCTGCCGCGTGACATTCCAGCGAAGGCGGCTGGCCGATGGATTCCCTCGTGTCATCGCGGGAAATTATTGCGTAAAGTCGTTAACGTCCTCGCGAAATGCGCGCGCGCCGACGGACGCGGGAAGTGAAGCGACGAGCGCGGGCGACGGAACATTTTACGAGTTTCAGATGAAGTCTAAAGCACGAGTCGAGGAATTTATACGCCGGTAATATCGACGCAACTCACATTCGCTCACGTAAATTTTCACATCACGAAAGGTGAGGGAGACTGCCAATCTTGGAGAGATATCTATGATTACTAAAAGAGATCATAATGTGGGAAAAATTAAATCGGAATTTCTTCACCCTCGCATTGATAGACCATTCAACTGTATCTCAAGAAACAAAATCTGTTTTGGGCAAATATGAAAGATGAAAATGTATCTACAAAACAGATAAAATGTTGAGGAAATACGCTATATCGTTTTGAATTCCATCAATTGAACCATTTTGCTGACGAAAACGATAATTTTGGTAGCTACAAATGCTTTAGAAATTTCAGAAAATATCTATCTCGGAAACATAACACTTCATATATGCGAAAAAAAAGAACCGAGTTAGGACCAAAAATGTAAACACGACCTGGAACATTCAAATGTGTTAATTCGAATTAAGTTTTCTACCTTATAGAATGAAACAACTATACAAATTATTTACTAAACAAATTACATTTTACAAAGCATCACATTGTTTAAGCAATTAGTCATAAAAATCATCCCCGAGTTTCCAAGGGGCGGTGTCTAACAAGGACCTTCACTTTGCCTTTTATTTTCTTCTTCTTATTCCTTATCATCGTCATCTTCTTCTTCTTCTTCTTCTTCTTCTTCGTCGTCGTCGTCGATGCTCGTCAGATGGCTCGTCAGATTTTGAAGGAACTGTTCGCGATGGCAGATTTTTCAATAGTTTCCAGGAGTAGCATTTATTTACAACTTTAATGAATACATGGATTCCGATTATTTATTTATTTATTTATTAGTTTAAAGGCTTATGAACGTCCAAAGTCATTGAGTCTCGTAAAATATAGTATAATAAGAGGATGATTGTCAAAGTGATGATGGGGTGAACCCAGTCAATAGCGGCAATGAAACGGAAGAACCTCGGCAAAAACTGCCAAGAGCACCTTTGTCCACCCCAAGCGTACCACGGATTGGCGGGAGTCGTATGCACTAGCTACCACGCCACAAGCCCCTCCCCATAAGTCATTATTAAAAAGTAACAGAACTATTTCGCTCCCCTTCCTCCCGTGTGCCGTGCCAACACGGGGCGCGCTCGTCGCCCTCCCACGCCGGGCCGAGCGCGTGCGGGGCGGCGCGGCGCACTGATTAAAAGACGAAATCGAACGCCGGCGCGCGTGTCGGCTCTATAATTGAATATTACAAATCCTCGACGCGGCACCGGGGGCGGGGCGGCGGGAGCCACGCATCGGTGGCGGCGGTGGCGCGCCACGCGCATGCTCATTTACATAACGCAGCGCTGCTGCAAGTTTCACGGGCCCCCGCCCCAGCGACATCCCACCTGTTTATTTACTGGCGC